>CAVNYN010197195.1:0-10310 GCA_963692815.1 Nyctanthes arbor-tristis
TAAATGTACTTTCATCCCACAAGACACTTTAGAACATCTCCAATATATAGTCAAAGTCAAATGTCATTGCTCAAAGTTCAACATGAGAGATACACACAAAAAAATTAATAAGTCTCATATGTTTCCTATTTTCTTTTTCTTTTAATCACTTTAATCTGTTTTACCCCACTTTTTCTCTACTTTTTCTTCATCGTGTGATGTGCAATGTCATATATCTACATTCTTCTTCACTATGTCAATCATTATTTTATTATTATTTTTAAATTTATCTTTATCTCTCTCATCTTTTTTAAATTTCCCTTTATTTTTTTCGCTTTTCTCTCTCTTCCCACTCAATTTCTCTCTCCTTTTTCTCTCTATCTCTCTCATATTTAATTTTAAACCATGACATTCAACTTTGACTAAGTATTGAAAATGCTCTTAGTCATATGCCTAAACTCCATGCTCAGTCTCAATAATTTTTCGCGCTTTATGCTTTTTAAATAGTAATCTTTCAAAAAAAAAATTAGCTCGATACTTGAGAATCATTCAAGATGTGCAAGGCATCCAACCAATAAACTAAAGCTTCAATTCACGTGCACGAAACCATTTAAGATTTCTTTACTCTAATCTGAGAAACAAAGTTATAACTAGGGTACAAAATTTAGGGCTTATTTGAAGCTCTTTAAATTTTTAATTTATAAAGTGAATTTATAAAGAGTTAAAATAAGTTGTGGAAATTTAATTAAAGTTTGAAATATATAGTAATTGTTGAGTAGTTATCAAATCAACAGTCAAATCATGTGGAAATTTAATTAAAGTTTGAAATATATAGTAATTGTTGAGTAGTTATCAAATCAACAGTCAAATCATAATAAGTGAACTTATAAAGAGAGAATTTAAAGAGGATCATACAAGGCCCTATATGTATAAACAGTTGCTCTCCAGTCATAACATAACCACTACAAGAGGAGGGAACAAGGGATCTATCAGGTACAGTACATTGGAAGAGTAGCCCATGGTTTGTCCAGTCTCAAAAAGGTCCTAGCACTTCCTTAATATTACAAGCGAATGTATAAATTGGGGAAAATCTCTTAAGAGAAAGTATCTTCACGGTCGCCTTCAGCAGTTTCAGCTTCCTCCAAATTGCTGAACTCCAGGAAATGCGTTGGCCTGTGGTCTTCGTGATAGAACTCCCGAGGCGCCCCAAGTTTCACTCCGTATTTCATCCCCGCAGTGTGTTTCACCCCCATAAAATTATAGTTCCAGGGACCGTTATCCGGTATCTGCAAAATTCCAAGTACGCAAAAATCAATTTCACTCTTAAAAAGAACGACAACACCTGCGTGCATAATAACAATATAAAAATAACTTAAAATATAAACAGAACTAAACTTACCATGTAAAAACCAAGGAAACGGTCACTGAGAAGCATCTGTACTTTCTCATAGTATGATGGCAGGTAACCATGGGGATTGCTTCCTGCATCAGCGTTGTTTTTACCCCATTCGTATCCTGATGGTGTCAGCTTATAGGCAGTTAGAGAGCATGACCCGGGAGTGAAACTGCAGGTCAAAACTATGCATTTCTCTCCATCCCACTGTTTGTTGTTGGCCAAAATCTGAGCATGAGCAGCTAGATCCTGCGTGTTGCAATATTTCATTGGTAAGTTGGCCATAATCATCATCAAACAGTAAAAAGTGTAACAAAAAGTTCAGAAAGGCTTAAAATTTAAGACTGGAAAGAAGTACCTGTGGGGACAGTTGGGGAAGTTCATTTGGCTGCGTGTGCATCCATCCTAACGGCTCCAAGTCATTCAGAAAGTCGTGCTCCGGAAGAGCAGAAGGAAGATGAACCTGCTGAGGGGTTCCCCATTGCGGTGGCATGGCTATACAACGAATTTCCTTGACTTGAGGATTGTCTGGAGGGCTTACGCCATAAAGGTACCCCGCAATTTGAGTGCGCAGATCAGCAACGCAAATGAACTTCTTCAAGATATTTTTAGGCATGATATATGTGTAACCCGTTTCCTGCACAATTTAGATCATAAAAATTCTCAGCAAAATGATATTTCCAGCATGTGAGAAATCATACAAGAATTCGTTCGAATCATTTGTTCTACAACTTTCGGAAACACAAATAGTACCTTAACATCTTCCGAGGTTACATATATATGATTCACCCGAAGGTGAAGATTTGTGGCAGATATTGCTCTTACTCGCCAATCTGTTTTAGACCCGAATGCCGCTTGCTCATATGGACTTGTGGTGGTAACAATCAACTCATCTCCATGCACATTTGTTGTCTTTGTAGTGACTGCGGTAAGCTGACTAGCCTCTTTAGCCTAAGAACATCAAGTCAATAGTTAATTACTATATTATATCCGCTGTAAGACAAAAAACAAAGAAAAAAAATATTTCAGATTAGACATGCAAGACAAGGAATACCTGTTTCTCAATCTCAGCTATCTGTTGCCGCTGCTGTGATGGAGGAGTAATCTCAGCCCCAAGAATTATATCACGAATTTCAGACTGTGTAAGAGCAGATGTGTTGACATTGTTCTTCTTAGCATAATCAGAAAGTATCAGATCTCTCAGGGCAACCTCAACCTGCATCACAATACAAAGCGAACCATGAGAAAATTGAAATGTTATGCACCACAGCAGGAATCAGATTCCGTTTTAAAGATGAAATTGTAACAAATCTATCCAATCATTGCAAATTGTTTAACTATATTACCTTCATCCATTGTTCATCAGATAGAGATGGCCAGATGTGATGGGGCTCAGTAACAATCGTCTTGTCAGGCTTCAGCAACATCTTAGCCTTCTCGTTGTTCACATGGAGAGCTCGCAAGATCAAGATAAGCCTGGAGAATGCTGTGTACGATGAGATACTCTTCAACCAATCATCATATATATTGAACAAGACCATCTGTGGTTCTGTGGCCTTCAAGATCAGATCACCAAATTTCTCAATCTTCAAGCAAGCCTGGAAAGGCAACTGTAGTTCACTTCCCTTGATCACAATGTTTGGGAAATCAAGCAAGTGGACCTCCAGGGGATCCAGCATTCCTTTACGTGTCACAATGATTTGTTTTGGCTGTTCTTCAACAGGCAATGATCTCACCAGAGCAGCAACTTCTTCTGCTGTCTTCCACTTTGCCAGCTGGCCAAGACGCTTCTGTCCCGCCCACACGCTAGTGTGAATGACCTGCAAGACAAAAATATTTAAAATCCGAATCTAAGAAACTAAAAAGGATTATACATCAGCAGTTAGTAGACGCAAACCTTCAGAAACAGTTGCCCTGTCCTGGGGTTGAATATGAAAATGGCACCATTAATGGGTTTTGTCGTGAGATTTCCCTCAAACGTCTTGTGTATTGTGACACGGTACACATTAGTGTCATCAACAAACCAGATGATCTGATTGCTGAAAATCTCCCCATAGTTCTGAGAAGACAAATAAGGCTCTGTAGGTTCTGAAGAATACAACTGCAGCCCTTTCCTTATACGCTCTCTGAGAACATATAATGCTGGATTTGACTGCACATGAAGATAGAAAAATTAGCTGCTGTCCTTTCATCAGAGAAACAGTCAAACGGTGTCATTAATAATAGAACATAAAAGTCAGCGAAATTGAAAATATTAGGTACCTTCATGATCTTGTTCATAGCCTGGGCAAGCAGTGGTTTTGACCCAGGGAACCAGTTTCCAAATGCTGAATGCAGATTATAAGCAAGATCAATCCCAATCATGACCCCTGCATGCAGAAGAAATCTTGTTTAGAATAAAAGCAGGAAAAAGATATAGATATATAATAACTGAACCAATACTATACCTGTCGGAGATGGATAGATTGACATGTTATCCGTTGTATAATCCATAAACTTTGCCCGAGTGTAACGCTCAATATCATGTGAATCATAATCACCCCAACGAAGCTGAACATCTATCCAATATTTATTGCTTGCCTTTTGGTCAAAAACATCCTTTGACTCAGCCACGAGACTTGGTTTTGACATAGGCCACCTGTGGGCTGCAAATAGGAGAATGTCAGCACAAGAGCTATTCATTTTGTAACTCTTCCTTGGATGGATTGTTTCTTTCTGAACAGTCTCAATCTCCAATGCATCCAGCTCCTGATCTAAAACCTGGCAGAGATCCATGACCACACTCTCATGAATCTTCTGCCACAGGTGAGCACGGAATATCTGGATCAACGATATCTTTAGCGTAGGTATCTTTCCATGCATGAATATCCCTGTCAGATCCAGCTGCACCTGGAAACCAACATATACGTTTGCACGATTTATAGTAGGTGACCACCAAAGGGTAAATCTTCGATTAGGGATTTGGTTGAGCCCAGATCTCTGCGCATTCGTCAATTTCTTATATTTCATGGACTCCTCAAAGCCTGAAGCCTTCTCCCAGAAAAGACCTTCCCAGGTAGGGAAGCTGTACCACCAAAAAAAAGCAAGTAAGCTCCCACACAGAGAAACAAACAACTTTACAATTATTTATTTATTTATTTATTTATTTTCTGGGGAAAAAAGAATTCTATGATTTTTGGAAGTTCAGAAAAAGCAGAAATGTTGCAACAAGAAGCACAACTAATCCAGCCACTGAATGTTAAAGGAAAATTAGGCCCAGACAAAGGTACCAAAAAGAGTTGTTCACATTACGAAATAAAATCTATAGAAGCCACATAGGATGATTTGAAAATAACAGGAGGCAAAGACAAATAATTAAAGCTCATCAAGTGGTAAAGGAGACAGTAACTTACTATGTTCCTTTGAACAAAGTGTGCTCAAGAATTCCTTCAACTCCCCCAAGAGCTTGAATCACATCAGTTCGATAGTTGTTCAAGTTCCACAGTTTCCCGTCGTGCCTCTGGTGTGTCCACCAGAAAGGATTTTGCTTCAGAACTTGATATTGCTTAAAATCTGTTCGTACTCTCCATCCTTTGTCATAGGCAAGAGTGTGGCGGTCCTTCTGAAACAAGGTATTGATTCTGGGTATCCCACGATCCCATGAATCCTGAAATTCAAATAGAAACGTGTAAGATGGGCAAGCTTTATCTTGTCAAAGTACAACATTATTCAGAATGTTAGGTATGTGATGGCAGGAAGATGATACTGACTACAAAATTCTCAGTAATAACAATGACCATCTAATGGTAAAATGATAAGATCACCCCAACTTTAGAATGAAGGAATAAAATAAAAATGACCAGTTACATCAACCAAAGTACTTTGAGAATTCAGGCGGTACGTTTTATAGTCACTTCATCCAACCCCAAACACCCCATCTCCAGCCCCAACACACTAAACAGGAGGTAGTGTCATATATAATATAATATCATATAATATATAATAAAAGGTCCAATAGTTATAAGCTGCAATTCCATCTGGCCATGTTGATTTAAGCAAAATCGTCACACGTAACTCGTATGTTCAGGAATTTTCAAGGGAAAAAAGGGCCAGCAACACCCTTACTAATTTATTATTATGTTTGAGCAAAACATGATCTTCTAACTCAGCTTTCCCTCAGTTCATCGCAAGTACATGTAAACCTCACTCACTGGAAAAGTTGTGGGAAAAAGTAAGAGCTCCTCCAGAACGAAGGGCATAAAACCATAAGCTCAACCAAACAAAATTTGCTTATGCCGCAAACACACTCACACCTAGAGTTGAACACAACTGTGATGCGTACTGATAATCGGAGTGTTATTAACTTATATTTACTCAGTCAGTTTAACCTCCATTTACGACAATAACAATAACCCCATGGAAACCAAAAAATCAACAAATAAATAGCAAGAGGAGGAAGAAGAAAACAAAAATAGCTGCAAAACTTACTTCCAAATCTTCCAGAGTCAAACGCCGATTTTGAGCCTGGGCTTCTTGCCTCTTCAATGCATACTCAGCCCAAACCCGTTGTGAATCAATAAATTCACTCTCCCAGGGCTGTCACAAAGTCAAAACAAAAATGAAGATTAAGGCCAGCAACATTGAGATAATGCCAAAGGCGAAAAATGTTATCTTGGTACCTGTATGTAACGATACAGATTTGGAATCAACTGATCCTCTTCATGGCTCATTCCACTTCTGAAGTGAGTTATTCCAACATCAGTCTGTTTGCTGTATCGGAGGTCACTCTGAGGTATCAATATATGGCCCATAGACAGCATTCCCAGTCCCCCAATTTCCTTCGGGGTATAAAATATAACAGGAGGAAACCTGAAAAAAGGGCAAGTTTCAGGGTGCTACATGAAGAAACAGTAGTAAAAAGCACAAGGGACCAAACAATTACCGGCTCGGCATCTTTGAGTTCAATCCAATCTTAATACGGGTCTGTATTTTGTTCTCACACTTCACCAGCAAATCCAATAGCTCTTGCGTGTGAACAGTTGCTTCCCGGAAATATGTCATGAGACCTGTAGGTGAAATAAATTGAAATTGGTCAGCAACAAGAAATCCAACTGTTTGAAGTCCACTCCCATGAAACATGGGTATCAAAGGGCAAAGAAATTTTATAATTACCTATAAGTGCTGTATTCCATTTGTTAACAATCTTTGTGAATGTAGTTGAACCCGAAGACATAAGAATCTGTCTTACGCGATTCTCAAACACCTTCATATGTTCATCATCCACCCGTAAGAAAGCCACTGCTGTGCGTTCTTTTGTCTGCTCATTCTGCAGATTCCAAACTCCATCTCTTGTATTGCTGAAAGCCTCTTGAGTCATTCTAATCTTTGGCAGTATGCGAACTTCAAATCCACACCTGTACACATTTTGACATTTAGTAACTAAGAACAAAAATATGCACATCTTTAATCCGGACAAGAATGCAGATGGTAAAACCAGATTGAAAGATAAAGCAAAGAGAATAAACAAGTATACATACATGCTGAAAAGTAAGTTAGGATTGTCTTTGCTGTAGACGGATACAAAGCTGTTTTCCCATTCTAGGGTGGTAATGCTTCTAGGAAGACGGTTCTTCATATCCCAGAAGACACTTCGACCAAGATTCACTGAGATACAAAAGTTCAAGAAAAACAATTAGATTCCCATAAACATAAAACTAATCCATACAAAAAAGAAACTATCATAAATGTAAAGTATCTAGTAAAATAATGGAAGCCGGTGCATTACCATCATGCTTCATAAGTCTCATTCTAGCATCTCTCGGCCAGCATTTCTTGTTGTTATAACCAACCATATTTTCGTTGTTGGGATCTGGATGCTCAGTGAGATACCGCTGGATAAGGTCCCGAGCCTCTTCATGAGTAAAACGGAATAATATGTGCACCTTGTCAATGTATCTGGAATATAAACGAATTGGATGTCGTGTTTCTACTCTGGTATCATGATAAGTAATGAACTCATTTGGCATCTGTGGTGGACCAGCAATTTCACTAGCTCGGGTCAAGCCAAGCAGCAAAAGGTCAAGGACAAGTCCATAATATTGAACTACGAAAGAAGCAAACTGAAGACCACGTATCAGCCCATATGAGTTCGTGTGGCTCATGTCCTTGTATGACAAGACAACATTGTTCTTTGCAGTGACATAATCAGCAATATTATGGTCAAGAACCAAACGAAGAAGCCTGCAGAAGCATAATAATAATGTTAATTAAATCAATGTATGTACTCTACTGTTAATATTAATATTGCGTTGGCATAAGAAGGCAACAGTGTGCAATATTCACCTGTTAAGCATGGTCAGATCTATCTTCTCAAAAAATTTCTCGAATTTAGTCTGCAGCATCACAACACATTGTCCTTCAGTAGTGTCCCAAATGCTTTGTAAGTTGTTGATGCCCTGACACCATTTATAGACCAACAACGGCGGTGGCTCTGAATCAGCAGGCTTAATCCAATTTGGGAAGAGGTGGCGTTTGTCACCCTCATACCACAGATACTGGTCAAGATATGCATCGGTGATCTTCTCAAGCGGTTCAATCTCATACACCGGAATTAGGTAACTATACAAGTCCATGAACTCAATACCCACCTGTGTAATACTCCATTATTAGCTCAAATGTCACAAATAAAAATAATAATGAAATTAGGCATACAATGCAAAATGTCATCAACAACAATCAATCATTCTAACAGTTAATTGGTAGAGAGACAAATCATCTCCACACAACTTCTGTAAGAAATAAGAAAGGACATCTTCCTCAACTTACTTCCTTGAAGGCACGCTGAGTTAGCAGGTGACGTTTAATACGAGATAAAGCTTCATGCGGATTATCATATGCCTGCTCAATAAGCCCCAATTCTTCTCTTTGTAGCTGATTTAACCTAACAGCCACACTATACGATTCCTTTAACCTCTCAAGAGCAAGGATAAGAAGCTTCGTATCATGCTTGTAAGACAAGGGGGGAAATGGAATTGGAGAGAATTTTCTTGATTCCAGCCAATGCACAGTGGTTGTGTATATAGCAACAGCTTCTTCCGGTGTGACATATGGACCATCTTTTAAGTAGTTATGTTGGCGTTCCTGTTAAGGGAGGGGAAAGATATAATTAGAAGTCTGCCAAAGAGAGAATTTTTACCTACTAGCTATGTTGGCATTCCAGATTTCAAGAATCTCCTCAACTGAAGATCAACTATGATTATGTCTACCTGTTCTGCCTTCAACCAAAGGCGGGTCAATCGTCCAAGATTCTTTCGACAAACTGTCTTGTCAACTGTTGCTCCTCTCCTGATACGTTCACGATTATAATGAGCAACATTTGTCCACCAATCAGCTTTCGACTTGACATAACGAAGAATCATATTCTCAATAGGCACAGGCAGACCAGGCACCTGAGAAGTCCAAGAGTTTGAGTTAAATCATGGTACTATGATAATATTGCATTATGAAACTTGTAATGCACCAATCTAAAAGGTGAAGTACCTTCCAAGGAATATTTGCTTTCCAACAACGCCACGCTTCACTCAGATGCTGCAGGATAGTTCTCGCCTTATTTTGCTTAATACCCTCTGAAGAATGAAATTAATCAGTTGTATGCATAAATAGAAGTTCATAAGTCAATAGATGTGTATTATTTCTAGGTTATTTTATTTGTCTCTTCATTTTATTTTGTTTTGTTTTATTTGGGATGTGTGGTATTTTTCCTCTCTTTCATAAGTCAATAATCTCTAGGTTATTTTTCCTCTCTCTCTCTCTCTCTCTCTCTCTCTCTTCTCTTTTCTTTTTCCTTTTTTTGTTTTGTTTTGCTTTTTAAGGGGGGGTGGGGTTGAACATGTGTGCGCATGCACCCAGAGGGAGAGGGAGGAGGGGAATCATAATATAGTAATTCGAGGCTTGTTACCTGGCATGGCATCAAGAACATCATGCATCACAGCAGCCCGTAGCTCCAAATCAAAATGGCTTTCAACCCGCTGCTTTGTCACAGTCTTGGCCACTCCTTTAGAATGTCGTCCTTCAAATTGTCTAGCAAGTAAATTGCCCAACCATCTCTCCAAGAGAGGTACTATTCCACGAAGAAAAAACAACCACACCCTCCACATAGGCGCCCAGAAACCACATCCCGGTCCTTTTCCGACCGGTCCAGTATTAAATCGGTAATAAATCAAATGCTTCAAGTCTTTACACATTCGAATCTGACGCATTAGCCTATATTTGTATCGGTACATACCCGTCAACTGGCCAACATGTGAAAAAATATATTGCAAGCCATCAGCCAATTGAAATGCATCAACATTTCCTAGCCGGAACTGGATATTTGCATCAACTACCAGCTTTGTCAAACGCAGAATTTCCCGACAAAGATGAAAAGCATTACCAAACCGTGATTTTTTACGCTCTTTAGTTGTGAGGGTTTTCACGGGCTTCAAGTTGAAGTTATAATCAAGGTGCAGGTAGTTAAGATTTTTCCTGTGGATCAACAGATTCAGCATATTGTATCCTTGCTTGCAAACTTGGAGACCAGCCTCAGCCCAGTCAAGTTCTGTAGTCTGGAAAAACTTGGTCGCCTGGAGAGACCTAAAAAGGTGCTTCTTCTTCTGAGCCTTGGGTGGTCTGTGGTGCAGCTCATTTAATACGAAGCATTTCAACAGCTTCTGATAACTGACGCGCACTTTGACAGGATAGGAAGGAGGACTACAATAACAAAATCATGATGACATTAGGCAAATTAGGCATTCATGGAAAGCAGTACTATGTAAACAGGATAAAAATGGGAAGAACCATACCAGTGCTCCTTGAACCACTCAGATACCAAAGGTATATCTTCAGCACGTCGCATTCGACCAGATCTCATGTTAAAGGGGCGTGGCGCAAACAACAGTGAAATTCCAGCAGCAGTGGTATC
>CAVNYN010197199.1:1145-12414 GCA_963692815.1 Nyctanthes arbor-tristis
GCTCTGTGGAAGGGGGGAATCGCGTCCAAATCCATTCCAGTATATATATCTATTATTATTATTATTATTATTATTATTATTATTATTATTATTATTATTAACGTTATTTTTTGTGCCTCAACGGCTCTGTGGAAGGGGGGAATCGCGTCCAAATCCATTCCAGTATATATATCTATTATTATTATTATTATTATTATTATTATTATTATTATTATGATCATCATCATCATCATCATCAAACAAGTTTTTCAAAATTATTTTATTTTTGAGAAATGCTAAGGTTGCATTCTCTATGTTATTTTTAGATTGTTTTCTGTTTTTTAATTTTTTAAAATAGTGAAAACACATTTTCTTTTATATTTTTAAAAATACAATTCAGAAAATAATTTCAAAATTTATAAAGAAAATTAAAAATGATTTTTCTTTTTGATATTTTCTAGGGTAATTGGCACAAAAGGTCATTACCTTTAGACATTTTATGATAATAGAGGAAATTAAATACAAATGGAATCAAGGATGAATTTTGTAAAAGAAATGTGAAGATGGGGTGAAATTGCCAAAAGAACAAAGGGAAAAACTATTTGCACAATGATGTCTAAAGATGTGGACCTTTTGCACCAATTACCCATCTTTTCTGTGTTAACAGTTAAAAACACAGAAAATGCATTTTCAAATTTTAAACTTGATATTAATTACATTTAAATCCCAACTTTTATTTTTATTTTCGTTTTATTTTTATTTCTACTTTTAAAAATAATTTTCTAAAATAGAAAACAGAACACGTTATTTATTTTCTTAAAACAGTATCATCAAAACAGAAAACTCAAAATATAGTTTTTAAAGAAAATAGAAAACTTAAATACAAAAAGAACACAGCCTAAACAATATATATATATATATATACATTTTTTAAGACAAAATACCCTTTTTGTTTCCGCATAAATAACATTTTGATCGTTTAACTATTTATAAAGTTGTAGTGACAAGGATTGTATTTTAGCTATTTACCAAGTTAGGGTAAACCGATTAAAAGCCGAAGTCACTTTAAATTCAACTCTAGGCACAATAACCTAGCTCAACACAAACCAGACAAGGCCTTGAGTACAAAGCTTGCGAGATACAAGTCACCTGAAAATTTCAATATGAGAACTATGAAACTCAAGGCGATCTCTCAATAAGGTGGCCTCTCACCTGTTATAGAAACACCCATATTATATTGCACCTGAACCTACATATGATCTCATAAACCCACATGTGAGCCCCCACCCATGTAATGTCTCCACATCATTTATGCTTATTCAATACTCTCAATATATATATATATATATATATATATATGTAGATATATACAAGACAATCTTACAAAATCAATATTTTAAATGAGATTCATTGCACCATTTTATTTGAAACGTCATTACAATCAATAAATGGTATCCCCTCTCGTACATGAAAGGAGAACAATGACAGGTGTTCGAACACAAATGTAAAATAATAAACCTTGTAAGTAAAAATACAGCTATGAACAAATTCAATTAATTCCCCATACCGTCTCCTTTTTAGTCTAATATAATAAACAGATGCAAGTATCTAAGGTACATTCCTATCAGGGTTCCACTCCACATGACTATGCTTTGAGAGTTTCCACCAATGCCAGCATCCTAATTAACTTCAGCTCTCATAAAATTGAAGATAATATACTTCGACCAAAACTCAGATTCAGTGTCACCCAAACACAGTATAACTTACCCTCTAATTTCTCTTTATCTGCCTCTTATAACTGAAGAATGCTTAAATAAAATTCGAAAAAGAAATTGCACAACTGCATAGAGAAAAGAATTTCCAATTAATCAAGCGCTGTTTTGCTTTTTCGACCCATAGTCATAGGAAGTCCCTCAAAAATGGCTGCCGTTGAAAGGGCTTGAAAATCTGGCTTCAAACTCCACTTTGGAATTGACCTCACTGACGAAGAGGAGCAGTTATCTGAATCCTGCAAACTTGATGTACTGGATGACTTCCTTACTGAGGTGAAACTGTCCGCTAGAATAGAATCCCCAAAAGCTATAGGTATTGGGTTCGGCCCACTTGCTTGAGAATCAACTACTGTGGCAGTTCGGCTAGCAGATTTGGCTCTGAGAGCCAAGCTTTTGCCAGTAATTGCTGAGAATCCAGCGCTATTGCTGTTATCCTCCAGCAGCATGCTTTCTGGGGTGCGCGGATTCAAGTTGGCCTCAGATTTGGGAAGCCTTCTCGTCAGCTTCTTGATCCAGTTATTATTTTCTTCTTGAGACGATCCGTGATTGGTCAAATCACCATTATTTGACATCAAGTCACTAGCTACACTTTTTGATTTTCTATGTTGACTAAGCGGTGGATTAAGAAGTGAAGATTTTCCAAAAGCCCCATCCTCCAGATAATGAGCTCCATTCCGGTACACAGACATTTCAAAACCCTCAGGTGCAGCTTTTTGATCCACTATGTTAAGACCATAGAAACCTTGAAGGCTGCTGATAGCCGGAGAAACTTTCTGCAGTGGAGAAGATTTCAGTTTCAGTGAGTGAAATGAATCAAATAAGTCAGAGTGCCTGTCGCTGGATGGAGTCTTCTCTGAGATGCTTGATCTACAAGTGGAAAGTAATGTGTCAGCTCTAAAACATAATTAGTTTTTTTTTTTTTTTTAAATAATATCATTTTCACTTTTACATGGCTGGCAGAGGGGCGGAACATCTGACTTTGAGAGCAGAGTTTCAAACAAAACATTCATGATGCAAATTCATGTTTATTTCTCATAGATATATGTATTTAATGAAACTTGAAAGACAATTTCAGACATGGGAACCCCTCAAAATATCTGCATAAAAAAGAGATGCTATAACATAAAATGGATCCCAGAAAGAAGGGGAAAAAATGGAAAAGAAAAGAAAATGGAGAAAAATAGATCTCACCACTGTGGCAGTGAAACTAAAAAACAATCTTCTTCCTACATAAACTCATTGCACCGATGTCAAAGTAATGCAGAACCATTATGTACAAATAGTTATAAAAATAAAACAGTAAACGAATGGGTATGCAAGACCTAAGCTGCTCAGTTTATATGGATTTAATGCAATATTGCTTCTTGAATCCCTGCATTTGTTATTTCCCACGATGAGACAGCTTTCCTTATTAAAAATAAGAAGCCTGGACCTTGAACTTATACCTAAGCCAATGCCTCACTGCCTTCTCAACTAAAATTAAAAAATAAAATATAAAAAATAAATGGACTATTTGACTATTTGCTACATCAATATCCTCAGCAGCTAATTTCATATAAGCTTCATATGTGTTTCAGGGCCCAAAACAAAAGAAAAGCTACATTAAACAAGAGGAAGGCCACAAAAGAATTGCTCATTCATCCCACTTGGTACAAGATAATGCAAGAGTCCGCAGTTATGACTCATGCTTGCGAGCCTCGCCATGTGAACCATCAAGGAAATATATTTTGCTCAGGTTTAGTTCTTTTGTAGTACAACAAGTTAGCTCATCGGGATGGCAAAAATAATCCATTTAATGGAGGTTAATTTAACTCTATTGACCATTTAATGAGGTATGGGGCAGATTTTAAGTCTAATAAAAGATACTACGTTTGTCGCAAAAAGATAGTCCAATATTCCATTTTCGTCCGTCCCAGAAATAGAGTCCACTCACCATATTGAGTATGTATTTAATGTTTCATTTTCATATGTGTTCCTAATTAATTATTGTTATTCAACTACCAATGCATTGAAAGTATTTCAAATAATTAATGAGACATAGGTGTATATGTCGAAAAATAAAGTAAAATTTAATGTTTCAACTATATAAACTAGGGAGATTTCCACAAATGGCAAAAAGTAACTATGTATTGACGAAAACATCAAAAAAAATTTATATGTCCGTATATAGCAATAGTCAACCATTAAATTGACACATATACCCCTGATTTCCCTAGTTTCTATTTAAGGAAAGCGGCTTGTATGCATCAATCCAATTATCATGGATGCTTTGAAAAGTGTGAATCTTTCTGGATAAGCTTCCAAACCGAGATTAGAAGTGTGGCTGAGAAATTCAACTACACATGCAAAT
Organism: Nyctanthes arbor-tristis; assembly: GCA_963692815.1. Taxonomy (NCBI): domain Eukaryota; kingdom Viridiplantae; phylum Streptophyta; class Magnoliopsida; order Lamiales; family Oleaceae; genus Nyctanthes; species Nyctanthes arbor-tristis. The sequence continues at coordinate 5,247 of CAVNYN010197199.1, forward strand.
AAAACACTTGGCCTTGAAGGGGGAAATACGTAAATGCCCTTATTCCCTATGTTTTGGCAGAAAAATTCGAAAACCCAGACTGAGGAAGGTGGGACATCACGTGCGAGGGAAAGAGGTGCATTAAATGCTCGTCATAATGGAGTTAGGGGTATTCTCAGGCGTCCGTGTATAAAATCAGCGGTAATTTTGTCTATTCAAATATCAATTGTTGCTACAGTTGGAGTTTCTAAAAAAATATGACAGTTTTTACTTTTGCTAGATGGAATTTGATTTTTGTGCAATTTTTTCTATTAACTATCGTTTCTTAATCTATGTGAACGTAACTACTAGGACATTGGGAGTACCACATTTTGGAATGATTAGTTCTCCTAATAAGAGCAATGCATGCTATACTCAACACTTATAAGGTTCTGCCAGTACTTTGTCTCGGCTTACATGTAAAGATTAAGAATGAATAGCTGGCAGTTGGCCATCAATGTAATTGAAATTTAGAAAGTACAAAACACAAGAGAACTAAGAAAAAGCCAAAAGAATCATTGATGGGCTTCGCTTCAGATAGAGAGACTAAAATGGAGGAAAAGAGATAAAAGTAAATAAATGTGAATTTCCCAAAGTGTTTTGGAACTCTAAACACAACTGTTTAAATAAGCAAAAAATTTTACATTGGAAATAACAAAATTCAGCTTCTATTCATGGCATTTCAAGGAAACAACCGATAGATAACTTTGGGTCCGTTCTACTCTGATACTTAAAAGTCAATCTAAAACTCGCTGAGATACATATTTTTTCTTACTAATTCAGCAGTCTCATTTTTATGACAGAACAGAAGACATATTATGTCCAACTTAATGATAGTGGCAGGAAACTGTATCAGCTGGTATGAAAATCGTTAGCAACATTTTATTTGCCATGTAAGTATCAGGATGGAGAAAATAAATGTTCATATTAAAGATAGAAATACCGCTCAGGAGAGTCAAGTCCATTGGACAAGCTAGTAGAGGGAGGATGCCTCCCCGGCAATGGTATGTGAATTGTCTTTAGAGCAAACATTTGGAGGTCCGTAACCAACCCATTCATCCTCTTTATATCTGCCACCTAGACCATCCAAAAACAAATGCATAGTTATATGAGATCAGCAACTGTTGTTCAAATTCATACACAAGTCAAATAAAAGGAAAGAAAAAGCATTGTGTCTAGTCAGATTACCGCAAAAGCGCAATCATCATATATAATATCTTTAACAATGAGAAAAAAAGAAAAAAAAGAAAAAAGGGGGAACATAAAAAGACACTAGGTCTACTAACGTGGTTCGTTGACGCAATAGAAATGAATGATGATGTAATTCAGTCAGAGACAGTTATGTCTTAAGGAGAAAGTGTGGAAATACAAGAGCTACACTCAGAATTCCAGTAAAGTAGAACTTGCTACAATCCCACAGTTGCACTCCCACTTGACTGATAGCGAAGAGTGACGGATTGATGTCAAAGAGTGACGGATTCAGCACCAGTCACCCAGTCTCCCACTTGACTGAAATTCATGAAAAAAGAGGTCCTTCAAATGCACTCCTAAAACGCACAGATTTGGAGCATAAAGATTAAAGCCACTATTATAATAATCTTGCAATTTAAGGGCACTGCTCTAACGTCATAACAAAAACCAGAAAAAGTTTCAATACCCTAATATAAAACAATAAAATGCACCGAATGGCCTAAATAAGGGAAAAAAAAGTTCAAATAACCGATAACAGAAAACGTTAAAGAGAAGAACAAATCACCAATATTAGATCGCAACAAAGAAATTCCAAATTTGATTGAAAAAACACGTCTTTATTATGGGAAATGATGTACCTCGACTCCATACTTGATGGCAACACCGGCGAGCGTATCAAATCTTGAGACAGTATGTACTATATAATTCGGCCCACCGTTCACACCTAAGCCGACAGGGGTGGACGATTCAGACGAAGCCGGAAGTGATCTCGGCGGTGAAGGTGACGCTGATGTAGACGATGATGATGGCATTTCTGTGGTCCAATGTACCTGATAAAAATCTCCTCCATCGATAACTCTTCTCTCCTTTTCCATCCGATGCTCTAAAAGTTCCACAAAAAGGGATCAAGAAAACTAACGCAATCTGAATACACACATACTGATATTGCTTACATGTATGAATTATACGAAAATCAGGAGCAAGAATTAATTAATAAATTAATTGAATAAAATTAGTAAATGAAAATGACAGTTGAAAATTTGGGAGAGGAGGGGGCAGATCTGGGAAAGGAGAGAGCCGACAGCCAATCTCTCGTGCTTTTTTTCTCTTTTTATTTCTGATTATTCATTCATGAAACGTATGTTCTATTTTGTCATTTGTTAAACGAGCAAATTACTTGAGGACGACGAAGTTGGATAGATAAGAAAAAAAAAATTAAAAAAGGGAGATTTTACGGTTGAAGTCCTTGCTCTCTTGGAAATGTAGCAAGTAGGTATCATAATTTTTTTCATTACTAGTGTACCGTTTTGCTGTGAATGTCGATCGTAAGATTAAAGTGCAGAGGGAAGGGAAGACAGAAAGAAAATTGAAATCATGTACAGCAAGTAGGTATCATACATTTTTTCATTACTAATGTACCGCTTTTTGTGATTTTTAGAACTAATTCAATGGAAAAGTCTCCCTTACAGTTAGCAACTATTTTAGTAATTCCACTTGATTTGAGTTTTCAATAATGAACTTCAATGTCTAATCTAAAATAATAAAATTGTCAATTGAAAGAACCACATTTCAGGAAATAAAAGCTTAGAAACTCAGATTTCTCATGGTATCAAAGATAATGTGATAACAAATAATTATGAAATAATATGCCAAACATTTAACCGCAATGCATAGCACAACCATTAGTCAACGCACGTACCAATGTATTGGCAATGGACCAACCTATTTTCGGAAGAGCCTAAAGAAGATGTAGCCTACAATCCTGTTTCAATACCTTACCAATACATGTTGATTGTACAGTACATATTTTAGTTAGATATATCGTTATTGCGTTATCAGACTACACCATTGAGACCAAAAATCACTACCAATATCCCACACGATTCGGCAATTATTTTTTGCAGTGTCACTTTGTTCAATTTAAAAGGATGATAACCGATCATTTCAACATGGTTGCTAAAATGATAGGTAAAGATAGAACTCAAAAAAGAAAAAGGGATAGCTGACTTCTCTTAAAAGGAGAAGATTATATGTTGAAAGCCAACAAAATAGGGAAATTAATAGAAAAATTACCGTACTTTTTGATGAAATGAACAAAAGTTGACAGCTGACTTAACAACGCAATCAAAAGTCATAAGTCTAACTAATGACTCAGCTTAATGGATGGTCTATGGTCTATAGTTAATACTCCTCCCCAATTACTCGCAATTTAACATTAAAATATTCATAATCTTCTCTAATTATTATGCATCAGCTCCTTCTTTACACCGTCAGATAGTTGCTCAATTTTGATTTCTTCCAATTTCATAGTTTTCCTTCAGAATTTAGCCATTCCATCTGTCTCGTGGCAATAAGTCATGGCTACTGGACCATCAAAATGAAAGAACTTAAATAAAAATTTTCAAGCACCAGAGATCTAAGTGTCGCACAAAATGTAACGGCACGACACCAAACAAACAATGTATTGTGTCACCAGTCATTGACAGAGAAGTGCTAATTGTACATACAAGATGTACAAAATTTGTACACACCCCTCAATTTACATATACCCACAAATGTTGTGATTCCACGTAAGATGAGGCAAAAGATATTTAAGTAAATATAATGGGTGGAGTGTCCAAATTTTGTATGTAAAAATATCATTTCTCCAGTTGACGTGATTTGGAGAGGGGTGATAATATGCCGTTAGCACGCCACATCACTATAACAACACCAGTCATCTGGTGCTTGAAGTTTCCTATGACAAGCATAAAGAAAACTTACAAATTGAATCATATAAAATGGACCATTATCGGCACCTGTAATATTATTACGGTAAACAAGTTTACAAATAGTCATTTTCCAAGATGGAGCAATTATACTAACCCGAACAATTTAGCGTGTGGAAATGATTATGAACCCTTCTCGACTAAACATGTGAGTCTGCTCAAAGGTTAATAAGACTTTTATGCACCGTGAAAAGTTGAAACAAGACATTTGCAATTCCAATCTTGAACTGAAATACCTTATCAGAAAAGAATTCTGAACAGATATTTAACTACTGGTTTTCTGAAACCCGAAACATGCAACTTCAAGACAAGGCACACAAGTATATTATGTGTACCGTTATGCCTAAAAAGCAAGTAGAAGAGAATCAAACAAATATCAAGATGAAGATGAAAAAAGGCAGGCCGGGTATCAATTTTCTGCTAGTATCTTCTCTTATAAAAAGAAAAGATTGCTTTCTTAAATAACCTTAAGTGTAATGTTTTTCAAAATGTTATTTACTTGGCAGGCCGGGAATCAATTTTCCGCTAGTATCTTCTCTTAAAAAAAGAAAAGATCGCTTTCTTAAATAACCCAAAGTGAAATGTTTTTCAAAATGTTATTTACTTGTACACGCACATTAATGCACATACTGGATTAAATAGAATATGGAAAAAGGGCAAGGTGAAGACTGCTGCTATCAGTATATAAAAACTATCAGTATTGCTTGTAAAATGTAACTGAAAACAAAACTATTTTTTTCATTTTTCCCAGAGATATATTAGTCATATTACAAGTATTGTTATATTAAGCAGAAAGGGCTTAAACTTACAAGTATGTTTGTGGGGGTGCATTTGTCAGGAAAAATTCTAATATACACAATCCTGCCAAAGGGTCTCCACTCGTCAATAACTCCGTTTGCATGCTAATCCAAAACTTCAGTTGGAGCATTATTAATGCAAATCCTACTTGAGCCACATCCTATAACCTGAGTACAGTAGAGAGAAGAAAAACATAATTATATATCAAATAACAAAGAAGTATTTAAGTGTTTGGTAAGTTTCACGTGGGAATTTCTATGGACAATAGCCACGTGGAACAAGAACAAACATTCTAATCGAATAATATTTTTCAACAAAAATAAAATAATCTTTAAGTTGTTTATAAGATGGCAGCAACATGTTACATACCCATAAGCATTCTATTTCTATTTCAAAGTAGAAATTTGTCAAACCAATCACATCCATATATTTCATGAAGCCCACATGCACACTATAAACGTCCTCCATTTATTTTTAGTTTTCCAGTCATTCTATTTCAAAATAGAATAATAATGGATATAGAGTCGGGGAAGTTCCACTTGAGATCAACCAACTTCCAGGTTTGTTTCATCTTGAACCCTAAAGTTCAATTTGTTTCCATTTGATTTGCCCATTTACTTTAGTTTGACCATTACATGTGTAACCCTGATCAAAACTAATAGCCATGACCAATAATCCCAACAATCAGTGGAATGTGCAACTTGGTGCAAGTTAGAGGCTAAATCAGCAGTAGATTTGGAAAAGAAAATGAATGAGAATTGAACAACCTTAATCCACTTATCCAAATAATTTGTCTTACAGGGAAAAAAACCTGCTAATTTAACATCAAAAAATTACCATGCTGCACAGTCTACTATCTAAGTGTAATTGCAATTAGTTTAAGCAACATATGGAACATTCAAACTGGAACCCAAATGAGTTGTGCTATTTGAACAAAATGACAAACAAAGAGTTAAACAAAACTGACACATGGCAGGATCCTTTTTTTCAACACATCACGTCACTTTTACATCAACGGTATTCACACGGGCCACATATCTATTTTGTCACTCTGTCTATTTTTTTGTTCAAATAGAATTATTCAACCAAAATTTATATGTTGAGTGACCAAAATGAAACAACCATCGCCTATGGAATAAAATATTCTTCTACCTAGATCTACATATTCTTTCTAGGGACTCAACTCAAAGTGTTTTGAGTGTTGATGTCTAATAGATGTCGGAAGGGCACACCAATCTAGAAGGATTTTGGGCTTTGTGATTTTAATAATAAGAACAAGCTAACACGGCATGTCTATGGCCGATGAAGGATCAAAAGAGGAAAACTCACCAGATACAGTAGGCTTCAAAGAAATTCTAGGTCGGCCTCCAGTTAAGGGCAGGCATTTCTGGTCTCCAGGGCATCATCTGAGGAACGGTTTGACCTGTGGAAGTATATAACACAAAGTTATCATAATATAAAGCTGCAGTTCTTACAGAGAAAAATCCTAGGAATAAGCAGCTGATGTTCAGTAAAAGATACCTGACATAGGAGCAACATTTTGAGCCCTGCCAGGGGCAGCTGGGTGGAAACCAACTGTATTCATAGGAGGTCTTTCCATATGGAGTCCGGAACCTGCTAGGAGATGTTTATTAAATAACCGCACAAAAAATAGTTCACATTGAAGATCTGGGAGCTACTAGCATCAGAATGCACAACAACATAAACTCAATGTTCGCTGGAAAAGTTCCTTTTTATCTTAAAGAATCTCAAGCAACCAAGATGCCTTTACATTTTGCATTCTTTTAAACAATTTTTACCACCGACAGGTATTCTTTCATACCCTGTGGGAAAAAGACATCTCCATATATCATTCCAAAACTGGTGTCCTCAACAAATCAGCTGTCTCTTACGTCTCTAAAATCCTTCATTAATCATTGGATCTTACGGTTGAATCCCATTGCAAGGAAGTGGTATACTAGTACAACCACTTCTAGTACTATAGATGAGTTGTGCCAAATTTTGTGCCTTACAAGGTAAACTTGAACCGGAAAAAAGTTCCTCTGGGGTATACTTACAAGCTACAAACCCCTAATGTCTATAAAGCTTCAAAGCCAAACAACCAATTATGCTTTGTATTGACAGACAAATGCGAAAACGCAAGCATACCAGCTTTATGATGGGGACCAAGAACAATATAACCCAAAAGAAGCATCCAATTGAGGTTGAAGTAAGCAACCTACAAAGCTCCTTCAAAAGCTTCCTTGTCTGCGCAAGAAGGGAGCAAGCTTCCCAGGAATTATTTTTAGCTTTCTCAATTTGCAAGAATAAGAACGGGGGGGGGGGGGGGGGGGGGGGGGGGGGGGGGGGGGGGGGGGGGGGGGGGGGGGGGGGGGGGGGGGGGGGGGGGGGGG
>CAVNYN010197244.1:974-16711 GCA_963692815.1 Nyctanthes arbor-tristis
CTTTTCTCATTTATCATAAATCCATAAGGAACATATTCAGCTCTGAAACTCCATGAGTACGCAATGGGTGAGCTTCCTCTAAAGATGTTTCCATGTTTACTACTTCGTTTTACTTTCTCATTAGTTGTGAGCTTTATTATAGTAATAATCTTGCTTCAGAGTGCTCAATAACAAAAGGATCAAACCTTCCTCTATATTCCTAGTAGAATATTGATTTATGCATGTCCAAATGTGTATTCTCCAGATTCATTTCCCAATATGCTTTCCATGCAATATAAGACCACTTTGGTTTTTAGTTGTATTTTATGTTCAATGAGAATCATGCTGTATACATTTAATTGTCTTTCTGAATCTTTCTGCATATGTACTTCAGTTGATTTAGCACACCATAGTAAATGCATAAGCATCTTTTTTGTTTATGTCCCAAGTGCTTTCTTACATGCAATCACATATTCTTTCAATTCTACACTTTGACTGTTGCTCTATATCTGCTAAAGCAGACAATTATATGGTGATATACAAGATGTTCTGGTTCCTGAGATGTACGTAGAGCAAACAACTCGCAAGGTTCTCATTATGCAATGGGTTGAGGTAGCTCTTTTTCTGTCTCTGTCCAAAAAATAAGTTTTCCTTTTCCAATGGTAAGATTTTGTGGGGAAAGAAAAGGGAAGAAAAGGAAAAGGAGGGACTAATGTTCAAACTGGATGTAAGAGTGACTTTTAGGTGACGGAGGTCATACCAGGGATACAAAAGGCTCTAAACTTTTTGTCATCATGATCTAGCGAAAAAGATATGTTATGTTGTGGTGTTTCTTATTGAGTCATTCTGCAGACCTACTTCCAGTTTCCTAATTTTGTTAAATTTCGTATGCACCATACTTCGATGGAGGATTAGATAGAATATTAGGATTTTGCCCACTGTCCAAAGATGAGGACATCCCAATGGAGAATTTGATAGCTTTACTTGTGGTTTCAACTACTGGTTATAATTTATAAAGGACTAACAGGAACATAAGTTCTTCTGGTTTAACTGATTGAAGAAGTTATAATTTTGCAAGGTGCTGCTCCACCTTTCTGATGCAAGCTTACAATTCTTTTTTATGTTAATGTGGACAGGGTCAAAAGCTTTCTGAAGTGAAGGATCTTTATATGATTGAGGTTAATCTTTAAACCAGATATAGTGTTATTTAACTAAATTGTATTCTTACAAGTTGCTGTTCATCTTATTTCTTCAGGTTGGAGTTTATTGCTCATTCAACCAACTTCTAGAGCGTGGATTCTATCATGCTGATCCACATCCTGGAAATCTACTTCGTACCTATAATGGGAAACTAGCTTACATAGGTATTCTTTCTGCTTCTATCAACCAATGTATTTTTAGTTGCAGTACTAAATTTGTCAAGGACACAAAACCGGTTTATTTACCATTAAGATTAACATAAGTGATCGCGCTTGCATTTAATAATTTCGCTGTTCTTGGAAAGACACGTCTATAAGAAAATCAACTATTTCCTACAAAAATTTCCACTTTTGACCATGCACACCTATGTTTACCGGTTTGTGTAAAAGAAAAACCAGCAACCTGGATTACTCGCTTTGCACTCATTCTTCCGTACCTTCATCAATAATTTTGCTTGTTCGTTGCAGAGTTACTGATTATTGGAGGTTAACTCATAATGGTGGTAGTGTGAGATAGTCATTGGTGAAGCAAAGAAGAATGTGACTGAATGGATATGATGATTTTCTCATGTAGGACATAGGCAGAGGTTGTGAAGATTATCGGGATAGATAGAATGTTTGCTAACTTATTGTAGTTAACCACAAGAAAGGCAATTTTGGCAAATATCAGGTTTTTCAATTGTTGTTTCCATGAATCTAACAGATTGAACAGAGAAGTCAGGGTAAATGAAGAGAAATGATCCATTAGATCTGAGACATCTATAGTAAACTATGATCTCTGAATTCTCTTTTATTCCTTTTCCTACGGCATCTGGCTGGACATTGGATCTTAAAAACCAAAAGTATGAATGAAAGAAACCCAATGGAAATTGAGAAAGGACACTTAAGAAGTTTCTACATCACTAACGTTTCCTTAAAAAGTTCCCCCATTTTTATCATCTTGCAATTTTTTTTTTTTTTTTTTTTTGTGAATATTTTCCTCCCTCTCTTCCTTTCTAAGTTCAGTTATTAATTGTTAGATACCTCCACCAAAAAGAGACACTTCATGTAGGGATATTTTGTCTGTAACAGTAACCTAGGAACTTTCTGCAATTCTCATTTTATTAGATAAAAATTTATGCGGACAATTGATGTGAGCAATAAATGACATCCTATATCAACAGGATGCTCAGCACTGCCCAATTTATCTATCTGCAAAAGAATCACATTATTTCACTTCTAGTATGGCTCTTGCAGTGTGATCTTTTTATGTTTTAACATAACTTCCTTGGTCAAAAATAAATTGTATTTAGTTGTAGCACTTAAAATGATCTTACCATTGGCCTCTCCCCAGACTTTGGCATGATGGGTGAGTTCAAGCAAGAACTTCGTGATGGTTTCATTGAAGCTTGTCTTCATCTTGTAAATCGGGACTACAATGCGCTGGCCAATGACTTTGTAACTCTTGGGTACCTCATTTTCTTCTTCTTTAATTGGGATTAGAGTGCTCTTGTTATGATCTCATTTTTGGAGAGTCTAAACTTTTTTCCTTTACAGGCTTCTTCCACCAACATCTGACAGGGAAGCTGTCACTAAGGCATTAACAGGTTTGAATTCTACATTTCAGGGTATATGTTTTAATTTCACTTCGTCGGGCTAGAATGAATGTCTAGCAATCTTCATCAACCTGAATGCATGTGTAGATACTTGCCTTCCATTGACAGATTTCGTTTTCGCTGAAACTTTTCTGTTTTGTCCTGCAGGTGTCTTTCGAAATGCTGTTGCTAGGGGAGTTGGCAACATGAGTTTCGGGGACCTTTCTGTAAATCTGGGAACCACTATGTAAGCATTGCCAGAAGCCTTCACTTTCTATTTACATTTTCATAAAGAATGTCATGAGCTTTAGTCGTTCAAGTCCTGCTATTTGTAGAAAGACTTCATAAAATCTTTCGAAAATGGGGCTAAATTCACCATTTTACCCCTAGATTAGTGTTTCCCAAATCACATAATACACAGGGATAAGATGGTAAAATCATCCTGTATGTCTTTGAATAGCATTTTTCTTTTGTTCATATACATGTAATGTGTGTGCCTGTCTACTTAGGCACATATATTGCTTTTTTGGGGTATGGGCAGTTAGTACATAATTTAAAATGGTACAGGTACTTGTTGACTTTATGTTATAACTATTATGGTGTGGCCTAAATGCTTGCAATACACGATGATTGCAATGTATGGTAAATTAGAGAGAAGAAATCGACATACCTTCACATATGTAATTGATTATGAAGTGGTTAAAGAGTCAAAATGGGTGATGCATTTTCAAAGTACAATTAACTTTATTTCTCACTTTCACAAAATTTGTTCAACCTTGTCATGGCTTATGTTATGTTCAGTGCAAAATGTAAATAACCAGATTACTTCATGCCTAAGATTTGTGGAATTCTAATAATCTACAATCCAAGTATGATTATGAAGAGTAGATGTACATGCTCATTTCTTCTTGACTATTTTTGGCATTGGAATCCTTCTTGTCACTGGAAGTTCTATTTTAATTCATTTCTGAGAGAATCATTTTTGCAATATCTGCAGGTATAAATTTAAATTCAGAATACCTTCTTATTTCTCTCTTGTGATCAGAAGGTAGAGGTCTTTTCTTCCTTTAGCTAAATGGTCTCAATTTTGGATGAAAATATATCCGAATTTCGTTTTTATGTTACAAGAATCTCATTATGCCATTAAGTTCTTATTTTAAATTATGGACAAAAAGTGTATTATGTCCGGTCTACCTAAAGTTCAGTACTAATTCATTTTCTGGAACATTCAGCCTTGCAGTTCTGGAGGGAATTGCGATCAGCTTCAACCCTAATTACAAAGTTTTGGGCAGTACATACCCCTGGATTGCCAGAAAGGTGCTGACTGACTCCTCACCGAGGCTGAAATCTTCATTGCAGTCTCTTCTTTACAAGGTACAGCTGAACAAACAAATTAATTTTGCTGCAAAGATGTCTTTGATTTCCCTAGTTTACCATATGTTGCCACCAAGATCAATCTCACTGTTTCGTGATAAAATTGCTAATCTGAGTTCAACTTTTGCCACTAGGATGGTACGTTCGACGTTGAACGGTTAGAGTCGCTGATAAGCGAGGTAAAACACTGTTCTTGTGTGCATGTTAATCATTTTTCTTTTCATTATCCGGAAAATCAATTGGATCCAGTAGAAGTTGTATGTTAAAGTAAATTAAATGGTTTTGCTTTTATTCTTGAATTATTTGTTGACATTAGCATCTTCTATTGATGTTTTGCCAATTGCCAATCATGTGAAAAATAGTTCCTGATGTGATCTCTGGCAATTTCTCTTTTACCTATCAACAAATAGCACCTGATCTAACAATCTTCTGATTCTTCTATAAAATATTAACGCCAAGTATTTTTTCCCTTCCACAGCAAAACCACTTGGAGACCTGAGTAGTTCCCTGCACAAATTGAATTCATTTTGATTTTAGTAATAGCATCTTTTCTTGCATTCAATATATAATTTGTTGACAACCCAATTCGTTTTTATTATCTTGTTTCTTGTCTACATCATCCTGCCTTCGAACTGACCAACTACTTTCAGGAAGATAATAAAGCAAGAAAATAGAACCCAGTTAAAGAACAGTCAAAACAGCAAGAGAGTAAGTAACATCGTACAAAAGGGTTACTGATGCAGATTCCTACTGTTTTTGCAATGCCAGCTCACGGGGTCATATCTGAAATAACTGCATCGTAGGGCCTATTTGGGAAGTAGATGACCACAAGAACGCTACGTCCTTAACCTCAAGAATATGGTTAGGCCCAGGAAAGACACAGCGGGTAAGACCCTGACGCAAAGGTTGAACCGTGAAGAGGAAGACAGGGTTGGGCTGAATGAGTAAACTAACCTTCTTTTATTGGGCCTAGCAGCCTGCATATTCTCATTGTGGAGCCTGGAAAACAGTGTAGGTTCCTAGACCTTCTTCAATCGGATATGTAGCCGAGCCCCAACCACTTTTTTTGTACCTTTAGACGTGCTTAATGCCCACTTCGCCAACTGGCATTACCCGTGCTTTTGTGTGTCTCTGGGCGTTCCCGAGCAGCAAAAACCGTTTGGAACTGGCAGCTCTACGAGGCCAAATTCCAAGTCAAAAGTGAGAGTACCTACCTTTTAGACGCTACTTAGCCCTCAGGCTGTGTCAGTGACATGATGACTAAGCTAAGAACAGTTAGATCCTTTTCTTTTTATTACATTAAGACATAACTGTGAATAAAGCACTACTGCTATCATTCCTTTCCTTACAACCAAGCATAGACCCTTCATCATTATTGTCTTTCAATTCATATTCTATATGCCAGCAGAGAAGTCACCCAACTCCTGGCAAATTTGGTTAATTCTTTAATGCGTTTTATCCATGATAGTGTCATTTCTGCCAATGGGCAGAGGGTCGGACAATGCTCTATGCGGTGGCTATATTCCCCACACTCAAAAGCCTATAAGATGCCCAAAAACAATTAGCAGGAAGCGTGCTCAGAGAGATCGGAGAAGTTTGTGAAACTTTGTATATTTCACTGATATAACATGCATTTACGACCCAAGGATTACTCGAGAAGCCAATGACGACATAGCACGTAAAGTGGGCAAATCCACAGAAGGATGAGATACTGATATGTTGAAACTGATAAAAATTGAGCACAATTGTGTCAAAAGGTGATCTGTAAATGGTGACAAATGACAATTCAACTACGCTGAACAATCTGGAATATGCTAAATTAGGTTAGTAAATGGTCTCAACCATGGCTTGGAGAAGAAACCAGCATTGAACTGGTATAAATCTGTCAAAGCCTACTGAACCTGAATGAAGTTCATCTGAATAAGGCTGAAACTGATCTGTGTTGACCTGTATCTGTACTGAACTAGCTGAATTTGGCTCGAAACATTGCTCCATACTGCTCTGAATTTATAAGATTTTATGGCCTGAACTCTGATATCGTTTGAGCAGTTAAGGACAAAAGAAAAAGATTCCGAGAAAGGCAGTTGGTAAAGGAATGAAATACAGCGGTTTTACCTTAAAACAAATTAGCAGGAAGCGTGCCCTTATACTGTGAAAAATTTTGTGAAACTTTCTATATTTCATTGATAGAATTTGAAACTTCCAACTCCAATTTTATACCAACAAAATACATGTCAACCTTCTAAAATTCCTCCTCTAACCATACCCTAAAATGTCTCACCTCTGATTATGCCAATGAAATCAACTATATAACTAATGCATTAATTAACATGTTTCTTAAAATAACTCTGTAATTATTTGTGAATACAATGAATTACTTTTACTTTTCCATGTGTATAAACAAGAATCTGAAGATTACCTATTGAGTTTGTCTTCTAATTGGAAGCTATGCATGGGCCAAAAACATGTCTGCTTCAGGGGTCAAACTTTGTTACTAATTATTCTTTTAGGCATGGATAGAAGGATGGGCAGATGAAGTACAGAGCATATTAGCATCATGTGATAGTTACTTGGGTTATGGTGTTCTTTAACTCCTTGTTAACTAACTAACATCTCATACACCCCATTCTTTTCACCTTCTGGATAGCTGTCCCTAATGATATGGTTTGATAATTGTCCCTCTAAACTTGCATTGGCTGCTTTCATTGACTGTTCAACAATTAATTGGATATGATCAAACAATAATGAGACTTATGTTTTTCCAGCTGACCATACTGAGTTCTTTAGTATGTCATCAGTCTCTACTAATATGAAATGTCCATGCTTCTATGAAATATCCATGTGCTATTCAGACAAGATGCTAAGTGATGTATTTCTTTCTGGAATCCATTTTCACATGATAGAAAAATGATCCCACATTTTTCCACAGCCATTCCAACTTTGCCTTTTGTTATTTTAGTGGCATTAGGCTAGTCATTCTCCGAGTTTGATTTTCCATCATTTCAGTCGCTACGTGCCAGGACAGATAGAGCTTTGGTTAAGAACCAAGTAGCAGACGAGAACTCCAGGATGCTAACCAAGCAAATCCTTTACTTCACTTTGGATGAAAAGGTATTCCTATATTTTAACTCTAAATGCTAAATGATAGGAGGGAATATCATGCAGAATATTTTCTAATGCAATTACATTTCTACAGGGTGCATTTGTGAGAGAAATTCTTCTCGAAGAATTTGCTAAGGTATGTTTTCGAACATTTACATGTCATCACTTGTTTGAAGATTACAGTGACAGTGATATAACTTCTTGAGACCGGGAGATCGATCTTGGTTTCTTGACCATTAGTTTTAAAATGCTAATTTCTTTTGCTGAATAAGTTGAGAAGCAAGGTCGGTCTTGTCCAACAATAAGACTTGATCCCTATTGAGAATAAAAACATTGAAGCTTACCATTCAGCCTGTTTTAAGTAATTTAATTATCTGTTTCCCCACTAAAATGACTTGGAACTCTCTTTGATTCGCAAGACCAAGAAAATTTCTCCCCGAACACTTCTTTTTTCCCCTCCAACCTCCAACATTTAGTCATAACAGTGCCATTCTTTACTGCTGCACTATGAGTGGAAGCTTCTGCCATTCCTGCACGGTCCCTTTCTTTGATGCTGAGTGGTGTGATGATACAGAATGAACACTGTTAGGACTGGGTTAGTGGAGATGGACTACTAGTGTTATCTATAATTTTGTTTACCTTGAAATTGTTACCAATTCTTTTCTTCTACTTCACCTGTATTTGGGTTTTAAGGTTAGCATGATTCTATTAAGTGAGTGGTTACAAGTCCTGATTTTTGCTATCCTACCCTTGTATTCTGAAGTTAATGGTCTGCAACTTTAGGGAGCTTATCTCTTCTAATTGATTTCCAGGGTTTTTTGCATTTGTGCATCTTGTGGGAACTAAATGATTAGGTCAGTACTCTGGTTTGCATTTGTACATGGTGGTTGAAGTAATTATGAGTTGGAATGTTGATCCCAAGATGGATAAAAGCTGTATTGCACTAATTACAAGCAGATATAATGTTATTGGTCGCTGGAGGCAGTTAAGTCGTGTGCTGCCATTGGTTAAAAAATTGCAAACAGTAAAAGGAGACTAGTAACTTGGAGGTGGTCATTGTCTTAACTAAAATTTTATGAGCATCTCATTGAAACATTTGGTTTGAAAGAGTTCGACTCTACGAACTGAAGCAGGTTGAGGTTTCAGCTCAAATGGGTGCATATTAGAATCTGAACGTCGCCTACTCTAAATGCTAATTTACATTAAATTTTACAAATGTACTAGCTAATTTCTACTCCATGTTCAACAATGAGCAGTCAAAACCCGGAAAAATTCAAGCAACTGAAGCAGGCTTAGGTGTCAGCTGATTCAGCTCAAATGGGTGCATATTAGAATCTGAATCTCACATGTTTTTTTTTTTTTTTTTCCTGAAGGAGAATCTCACATGTTTTAAATATTAATATTAAATTCTGCAAATGTACTAGCTAAATACTACATGTTCAACAATGAGCAGTCAAAACCAGAGTGGAAAAAAAATAAAAAAATAATGAGCAGTCAAAACCAAGAAACTATTAATTTTGCAAATTGCAGGGATTGGATGCTCTTGGACTAGCAACCCTGGATTCAATAACACGTGCAATGACAACATACATACCCTTCACAGCCTCAGGTCCTTTCCACATGACTAATGAAGATAGAACCAGCCTTCAAAATCTCCATCGTCTTTTAGCATTGCTATCAGGAGCGCAAGAGGCTGGAACATCAAACCTAGTAAGATATTTTACTTGGATAACTTGCTATTTAGGAATCGGAAAGTGGTATTAATGTTTCTTATGGAGGTTGAATGGTTCTCCCTAGTAAGATACATCATATGCAGGTATTCTACCTAGAGGTCCACGTCCATCATTGTGTAATGGTATCTTTCTGAGTAACTTAATGCATAGTAGGTGCATCTGTGATGGAGATATTTGAATTTTGAGTTCAATTATGAGTCACATGACTAGAGACATTTCTAAAATAAATAAATTAACCGTAAAGTTACTGAAACTTAAACTATTTTTGGCCTTTTTCATATTTTGTTATGCGTTTATTTCTCATTTGTAAATTCTGTATTCCAGAACCAGTTGCAAGCTTTATCAAGTACATGTAGTTCGAGCCTGCACTATATGAGATCACAGTGGCAGTAGACCATTAGTTGTAGCAATGTTCTGGTTCGTTGAAAACTGAAAATGATTCTGATGGGTTTTCGTACATAATTTCAGGTTTATCATTTTCAGTTGCCTTTTCAAAACCTTCATTTTCAAGGTTTTGGCATATAGACGACGGCGAGATAATTTTTGTCCCCTTCTCTAATCTTCTTGGCAAGAGGAACTATGGAAATTTAACAATTGATGCGATGAAATTTAGTTAGTTGCATCTTGCGGTCCAATCAAATATATATTATCATTAACTATGATGTCTATATTTTGCACCATATCTTTATATTTTGTGAAGTTTTCGTGACTGAACTTCTTTTGAATTGGTCTTACTGTCTTGTCCTAAATATGTCTTTAGTTCATTGTTCATTTTCGACTCCAGATAATCCAGTTTTGCTTATTCAGAAAGATCATAAAGGAAAAAGTATGAATCCTTAAGTATCAGAAAACATTACCTTATATTGAAAAGGCTGCTAGGTCAATAATTACTGTTTTTCAGGGTGGTCGAGAAGTGGATCCAAACAGTGATCAGAGAACATCCTCAAATATGGCATTGCTGGTTCCTTTTCGGTTTGAATCTTTTGAAGAGATAATACCTCTCCTCTCTGTCATTATTATTGAGGTATGCATCAAGGATTAGACTGTTCAGATACAGCTGTAGGCCCAATGACAACGTAATAAAACCTTTTTTCCTGCAGTATTTTGTAGGGTGATATTTTATTAGTTATTTAAAAAAAAAAATAAAAGATATGTTTTTATGTAATCCTCTCATGAATACTGCTCAATGACATGATAAGATATGGGTCATAGTGGACATTGATACATTACAAGTCCTAGTGAAGAAATTTACTCTCAGGCTTCGCTCTTATTTCCTAGCTATTTTTCTTCGTTGATGTGCTTACTGATATATGAATTGCACCATCTTTTGACAGCTCCCACAAGAGTCGCAGCAGCAATTGCTACGGCTGCCAGCTGATCTGGCTGCAAAGCTAGTTTCCCGAGTCACTGCAAGGACAATAAGGAGGGCATTTTTGTGAATGCATCCACAATAATTTCATACAATTGCATGGATAACATATGGAATGGCTCTATTATGTTATCATTTTTGAGGTCTTGAACGTTTAGTAACCTCTGAGAATTTTGAGCCATCAGCAAGATTGATCTTTTGGCAGAATCCTAAAGAGACATCATTGTACAACTACTGTAGTACTAGCCGTGAGATGGAGGATCTCAAACCAAGTGCTGCTCTTCAGCTCCTTGTGTAGAACATTTAAAGGTGTAAAAGACATCATACGTGGCGAACAACGTCACTTGCATTTTTCTTTCTTTTTTTTTTTCGTTGTTTTCCTTTTTTATTTTTATTTTTTTTGGTTGAGTTAAAGACACTTGCATTTTTTCTGTATTGAAGTACAGTTTTCAAAATCTGATTTGGTCAGAAGCTTCTATAATGGTGCAAAATATTATATGATGTCATTATTGTGATTATTTATTATATAGCATATAAATTCTACCCTGTATAAAACATGTCTGAAACCACAACCATTAGCATAGAAATCAGGGGAACTTTCATTAATGCTTTTAGAAAACTATTACTAAACACACTTTGTTTCTTTCTTTTTTTCCCTTTTTTTTAATTGGAAGTAACTAAACACACTTTCTAACCTTCTAAAATTGCAACAATACTTGTTCTTTTTTCTTTTTGGTCATTATTCTCTATTTTTTAACATTTACTATTTTTTATTTTTTTCTATTATTCGTTAGTTTTTTATTTACTATTCCCTATGCCAGAGAAGTCGACTGCCGCTAGCAAATTTCCAGTGACATGGCAGCCAACACTAGTGAATTTCTGTCAATGTCGCCGGTGATGCAGCTAGTCGTCGACAACTTCAATTTCTTCTTTTCTTTTTCCCTTTGTTCCTTTTTTCGTTCTATTGTGGGCTCGGCTCTAATACCATCATTTGTAGGGCGCCTTGATGTACCAGTTAATCATAGTCTTTGTTATATATTACATTATTTCTTTTACTTATTATTTATTTATTTTCACAAAGTTTACGTTTAAAGGCATCAACTCATGACTTGGATAATATACTTTCTTAGTCAAAGAATTGGGTCACAGCACATCACCTCATAGTCCGGCTATAGAGAGCTTACCTCTCCTCTTACGGAAGGACAACTGTCACGTGGCTGCATGTAATTGGGAGTTGGGGGATTGAGGCAGTTGCCTCTCCGCAACGGGAAATGTGAGCTCTCGTTAGAAAATCACCATCATTCCTTCTTATGAAAATTCAATTAAATTCTTAGTCAAATTCTCCTATCCTCTATTTTTATCGGTACTCTCAGAAATATTGATACATTCAGTTGTTTAAGTGACTCTTTGTTTTATTGATACTTTAAGGAGTATCGGTAGTTTTAATTGGTTATACCACTCTCTGTTTTATCATCGATGCTAATAGAAGTATCGATACCTTTTATTAAAACTAATGTAGTATTCAACCTTTAGCTTGGTGTTCAAAATATATTCCGGTACAGATTTTAGGTTTATTCATTAGTTTCTTTCCGAAGATATATAAGACAATAACACCATACACAAAATACTTTATTACTTCATCATAGTCACTATTACAAAAGGTTATATAAATAAGTAAGCAGGGGCTATCTTACAATCAAACATTCCCTTTTTCCTTGCTAGATTTCACTGCCATACATAAGTGGATTTTCATATTACCATACTAGAGGTCACATACCATATATCAAAATAAATTAAGTACTCACATAGTTCCATTCATGGGACTTCCCATTTATTGCCCCCGTAGTACTCGGTCTTGATCTATTTCATGGTTTTAGGGGTGTAGTACGCGATTTGTACTTGAGTGGTGATATATTGGTGAATATCATAGTAGCCCAAATATCCGCTTCGTCACATAGGCGCAAGCGCTCCCGTCCAATGACAACCCCTACGTGCTTTGGGTAACGTCAAATAAGCTCCGTTTGATCATCTAATATTTTAGAAAACATGGAAAAGTGAATAAACTATATTTAGTAAGTTATCTATGCACATGCAAGAATTTCTTTTAAAAACATGACTTTCCAGGGCCCAAATTGTTCCATCGATTTCCGAGCGCTCATGAAACTAGTTCGGTCAGTACCACATATGAAATTTCTTTTAAAAACATGACTTTTCAGAGCCCAAATTGTTCCATCGATTTCCGAGCGCTCATGAAACTAGTTCGGTCAGTACCACATATGAAAAGATTGATTCATATACTACCTCAGTAGACTCTCACAACCCGAATCGAACTTGTTCAAAAAGGACATCTTGACGCCAATATTACCACCCGAACTCAAATATGATTGTGAAATTCTGTGGGAAATATACATGGTAGCAAGTCATCTTTTCAAATATGACTTTTCACATCTATTATGCACAAAAGTAAAGCAACAACTTATCTTTAGCAATTATTTCTACAGCAGCAGCTCACATGATTCCTTAACAAGACAAAATCATACTTTGAAAAAGGGAAAAGAAAGGGACAAGCTAAACTCAAGTATAACAGTCTCTTAATTTCTAAAACTTTCTGAATTTTGGAAGTTTACAGGCTTTACTTAGTTCTTTCTTGGTGAAAAAGATAAGACATGTGAGTCTTTTATTTAGAGATTGAGTGAAGTTTTGGTTAGGGTGGTGGATTCACCTAAGAAAAATAAGGTTCATCTATACATCAAATTTTCAGAGGACAAAGGGAATCATAACAATCATTCCCTACCCTTCCTTGCTTTGATGAATATTTCCATTTATGTAGTAGATATACTTTTTTGGCATTCTCCCAAGAATATCTCTAGTTTAAGCTATTTTTCCATTTTATATTTCAAGATTTCCTAACAAGTGTGATTTCTTTAAAATTTTTAGGCTAGGTCAACCAATCGTCACAAAACAATTATACATTTTATACAAAATGATTTCGTATCATTTTTCGATCTTAGATATCAAGTCATATTACGTTATTTTTTTAGTCAGGTCGTTACAATCTACAATCTATCCCCTTTAAAATAATTTCTTCTTCGAAATTACCTTGAAATAACTCAAAGTATTTTTCTTTTATTTCTTCCTCTCTTTCCCAAGTTTCTTCTTCTGTCGCTTCACTTTTCCATAATACTCATACCAGTGGTATTTCTTTACTTCGAAGTTTCTTGGTTCCCCATATTAATATATTCACGGGTCGCTTGTTATATGTTAAATCAAGTTGACCACCAAAAGACTATAGTCCTTCCTAGAGCCCGATATAAATGGATGTACCTTCGCTTACAGGATTTCCAAACTATTAGCTAGTACAACTCAGAGCTTTTAGAATATGTTCAAAACTCAATCTGTGTGGAGAAAAAATCACAGATAAGGAGATGTTGGAAAAAACTTTCTCTACTTTTCATGCATCCAATGTCTTACTACAGCAACAATACTGCAAACGTGGTTTCAAGAAATATTCAGAACTTATTTTTTGTTTAGTTGTTGTAGAACAGAACAATGAGCTACTAATCAAAAATCATACATTGCTCCCAACGGGTTTTGCAGCACTGCCTGAAGCTAATGCTGTTGATTTGCCTGAAGCAAATGCAACAAATTATGAACACAGACGCGGTCGTAGACACGGACATAGACGCGGACGCAGTTGTGGATGCGATAGCGAATGTGGGTGTAGATATGGATAGAATAATGGGCCAAATAATAAACAACACGGCAACAACTCCAAAAAGCATAAAACAAATGAAAATAATTCCTTCAAAAAGAATGAAGAGAGTTATTATAGATATGGGATGGAAGTACATTGGTCGTGTAACTGCCGTGCTGCTAAACGATCTATACCAACAATCCTTCAAGGGAAAGGGAAAAGTCGAGATCAATTTTGCAAACTTTGATGATCCAAATGAGATGACTCATTATTTTTTGATTGATTCAAGCGGCAATGTGGTTGATGGTAGTGTTATGGAAGATATTGATTAGTTTATTCTAGTTTTTATCTTGTTTTACATTGTTGCATTCGATATGAACTTATTCGCTTTATAGTTTTAATGTTTAGTTACCCTGAGTTATTTGAATTTTGAATAAACTATTTGTTATTTGATGTTTACATTTTTTTTGTTTAGATAAAAATAGAGTAAAGACGAATTGTCAAGATGTTGCTTAGCTGATATCGCCACTTCTTACACAATTTTTCAAGACAAAAGGTATTTTGGTTAATTAACATTAGCAACTAATAATGTTAATACAATTTATGAGCGTCAAATATCATTAAAGGCTCGAAAGAGCCAATATAATCTTGCCCAACATTAGAAGATTATGTATTAATGATGCGCTTTATTCTAGCAAATCCAGAAGAAATTTGCTTAGTTTTAAAGATATCCGCTGCAATTGATAAGATATTATATTGAAACAATGCAAAAAAATAATATTGAATATCTTTGTATAATTTCTTTTATATTTAGCCAGAAGCAGATAAAAGAAAAATTACAATAACTCTCATTTGGGATGTATTTCACAACTATAAAGTCAGTTGAATCAAATTATATAGTGAGCCAGAAGTTCGAATACCCGAAAAGTTTTATGCTTTGACATGATAGACTTAGACATCCAAGGGCAGTAACGATGCGACGTATCATTACTAGTACACATGGACATTCTTTAAAGAACCAGAAGATTCTTTTTGTAACATCCCGAAAATTTCTACAAATTAAGGTAAGCAACGAAGTTATTGTTTTGAAAGAATTACTTGAATATCATTGAAAGATTGCTTGAAGATCAAAATGTTGTTATTGAATTGACGCTAAAGAAAGATCTTGGTTGATAATTGACATAAACTAAAGTGTAATGACTTAATTGATATAAATTGAAGAGTGTGAACTTGATTGAAAGATAATGCAAGGAGAAGGACTTCTTGAGCAATTTCCCGACAAGTGTGCGGCGCCACACCGCGCCACTTGTCATGGGGTGATTTGCGCCACTTGTCAAGATGTGGTTGACGCCACTTGTCATGATATAGTTGGCGGAACTCAAAAGTTATTAAAATTAGCTAAATTCTAACTATTATATATAGGAAGCTTAGGATTTCATTTTCTCTCTCAAACCATTTTCCCTTTCCTCTCTCGAACTCCAAAATTCGTCCAACTTGGCCAAGGGAAGGAGAAAACCGATAAAAACCCGCCAAAATACCTATTTGTCCTTTGAAAAGAGTCCCTTACCATATATGGAAGGATTATAGCTTGAAAGATAGCTTTAATTGGGGAATATCAAGGCTTTAAGGATACTTCTTCACGTGGATTATTCGAAGAATATTTGAGGTGGGTAACCTAATACTTTGATTCCTTTTCTACATGCATAAAGTTTT
>CAVNYN010197422.1:951-17848 GCA_963692815.1 Nyctanthes arbor-tristis
CCCCCCCCCCCCCCCCCCCCCCCCCCCCCCCCCCCCCCCCCCCCCCCCCCCCCCCCCCCCCCCCCCCCCCCCCCCCCCAAAAAAAAAAAAAGAAAAAAAGGGGCAAAGAAGCGGATGTCACGCGTATGCCCACTTTCAGCCGGAGACGAAAAAGCAAGCAAACTCGAAAAGGCAAAAATATTGAGGGAAATTTGTAAGGCTGATACTGATTACGCCGGATATATTAATAAGTGGGACGCCCCACCACTCGTGAATGGTCCAGTATGGTATGCACATGAGTTGGTACGTCATTGGCAGCTTCTGTCAGTTGTGCTTTCAACTTAAATGCTTCTTTTAATGCAAAAAATTGTTAACTAATGGTATCATGTTACAGATGAAACCGATTAGTAACATGTATTTAGTCTTATAGATCCATCAAATGGAATATCGGATTATTCCAATCCTACATCAAGGCATGTCACCCTAATTTTCAAATTTTATAAATAAATGTCATTTGTCCTTGTTTTTTACATAAAATTTTGGTCATTGACAACGAAATTTTTGTGCTCCCAAATAATTTATTTCTTTTCTTTTTTTGAGAATAATCTTGAGCCCACCAAAATCTCCCTTAATAAGTATTTAAACAAATAAACTCATTATTTTTTAGGCAAATATTCAGGATAAATCTATGTCCAAATAGATTTACACATATGGTCAAGGGATGTGAAATTACAAATTTACCCCATCTATAAAAGAAAGAGAGAATAAAATTATAATTTTGCTTCTTATCTATAAACTCTATGTGATGTAACATTGTCCAAATATTCATGATCTTACGAAGAGTATGTTGTCATTAACAGGAGAAAATGGTAGTGGGGTTGGGGCAGGTGTGGGCTTAGGAAGGTTATTTCCCTCAAGACGGAAAGTCTAAAGCACATTCCAATTCTTTGTGTTCTGTTGTGATTCATTCACTCATTCATTCAATCCTTTCCCCACTGCCAAATTCTAAATTAGGCATCTCTCTCTCTCTCTGCAAATTAATGGCAGATAGATTTATCTTTTATATCGATTCTTCTGAATATATTTGAACATATATCCAAATCTCAACAAGTTTTCTCGATGCAGTTATTGCTGTTGTACAGTGTATACGATTCAATCCGAATTCCACTCACACCTTAACCTGTCTTTTGAATTTACTCAAATAGATCAGTTGTGAGTTCTTTCTGTTTTGTTTAGGTAATTGCCATGAGTTGCTCTTATGTTTCTCCGGCGTTGTGTGAAGCGAGAAATTTTAGGTATGAATTTCTGTTTCTGCTCAAGCATTTTTACTCTTTAAATGTTTTTGACATTTCTATATTGAATTTTGTGGTCCAATGTTTGAGCTGGGATGCTTATTCAGCTATTTGGATCTGGTCAAATTCATTAACAATCTTGTTTCTTCACCATTTTTATCAGCACAAAACTGTTAGATTTTGTGTCAATTCTACGCTTGCGATGTAAGATGTCACTTTGGTACAAAGACATATCGCAATGTCCATGATTTTATATATGAAAATTGAGTTTAGTACCGGCTCATATGTTAACAAAAATAGTGCCTTTTTGTCAGTTTTTCTCAAGCCTTCTAAACGTAGTGACGGTGATCTTCTTAAGCTTCACCAGCGGTGTGTGATGGTATTTGGAAGTCGTTATACGGGTATAAAGTGAAGATGCCTGATCATAAGTTTGATTGACATGAACAATCTGGAATGCTCCATAAATAAAGATGATATCTTGCTTCTTATTATCTGGTTTCTGGTACAAATTCTTTTATCTCTAAAGTAGAGTTTTGTCTGAGGAATTAATTACCAAATTGGATTTGAATGTTGCGTGTGCTAGATAATTGTCTTATGCAGCACATATAAGAAGGCATATTTGGTTACAACAGTTAGGAGTAAATGCTTGGTTTTGTTTTGCATATTGGGCTGACGAGAACATGTAGAACTCCTTGTTCCTGCATGGTATCACAGTGCTGGTAATATTGTCTCTTCTCTGCATATGTTAAGTTACTGTTATAGTCATTTTGCTTTTATCGGCCTTCCATTTCTTTAATATGTTTGATTTATTTGAGAGATAGATTCAAGTCCAGGTCCAGCTAGGTTCAAAAACAAAACCTCTGCCTAAAGAGTAACTCATGGTGCAAGTATCAGGGACAAGCATAGTACTTTGAGTGTGTGATAATTAAGATGTTTCAAAGTTTGAGTAATATCAATCGGATTTGAGATGTAGTTGCAATATCAAATCAGTTGGAAGATAGACCATGCAATGTATATTAGGTAAGAAAAATTTTTGGTTTAAATAAATCAGCAAATGCCTTAGATGCTAGCCTTGTAATTGACTGTCACAGCTCTTAAGTAGGTGGCTAATTCAGGTTACTGTTGAACGACTTCATACAAAGAAGAAATTAACTTGCTTTTTGAAGAAGACTATGACCGCACAAAATTGAGACTCTCCTTTGGCTAATTTGAAGTGCTAAATCTAATTTCATTGGGTATGCTAATATCAAATTTTAAAATGAAACTCCTAAACTATAACATGATGATGTTGTTAGCCCTTATGCATATATAAACAAGAAAAAACACTAAAGAAACAGAAGTTGAAAGGGTTGAATAGAAAATATATTATGGAATAACTGGAAAAAGGATGACAAATTTCACATGAGAAGAGAAGGAATCCCCCCCCCCGGGTCCCCCGAGGGCAACCCCACAAAAACCCAAATAAAAAAAAAAAAAGAAAAAAAAAATCACCCATATATTCTTTGGTCAACATTATTTGATTAAGCCCTTACATTTAGTTTATATACACTGGCTGCTTCTAGCACTGAGAAGAATTTACTGGACCTCATAATTGAAATGCATCAAAAGGAAAACAAGGAACCATATCCTAGGAATTTTCATGTGTAAAACGTTATTATGAACAGTTCTTGAAGAATATCTTAAATCATATTCAGCAGGTAAAATACAGTTGAGCAAAATAGAAGGCTTGTATGCCTGTTGTGAATTCTGTATTTTCTTAGTTCTCCATCTGTTGCTTTCTATTCTGCATCTTGTAGACGCATTATACCTATAGTCGAAGCGTGTTTTAGGTTGGTGTGTTTGCTTTTAAACAAAAGAAAAATGAGTGGTAGAGAGGTAGATAGATAGTTCTCAACCTCTCATCACAAAAAATATGTGTGGATAAAAAGGTAGCTTAACTTTTTACATTGGAAAACCAAAGTGGGGAACGTGAAAGTAGATGTTACACCTTTTATGTGGAAACTTGTTTTGCTTGTAACCATAGCATAATATTGGTTGCTCATTTCATCTCACTCCCTTTTTAAGTTAAACGAGAATGTCATAAACATTAGTAAAGATTTCATGCTCTTAGGTTAACTGTAGGGCCCAGTCCGTGGAATGAATAACCGAGTTGGACAACTTGCTTTAACAATGACGACATCTTAAGATGGAAAAGATTTAATAGTTTGAACACCTTGTTCTAACTTTTGTCCAATCAAGTTTTTTATTGTTTTAAGAATTTCAATTTTGCTCGGTCTAGTTACTGGAAACATTCCTTTCTTGTTTGATACAGTTAGCATCACTTCAAATTATTCTATTATTTGATGAAGGTTAACCATTTTTGTCGAGGGGAGGTTTTAATATTCTCCTTTAGGATCATTCATGCAGGCTAAAGTCATTTTCTGATAACAAGAGCTTGGGCATTCACTTGGTGTAATTGATGAGCGAGTACGGACTCCAACTCAGGCTGGATGGATTCTTAAAACTTCAATCAAAACAGGTACGGACTCCAACTCAGGCTGGATGGATTCTTAAAACTTCAATCAAAACAGGTACGGACACCCACCCCTTCACGAATCACTTAAATGTACCAATTTGTTTGGTGCTTCTCTTCAGAACGTATCTTCTACAGGATCTTAGCAAGGGTTTTTTTATGCAACTTTTTGTATAATATCACAACCGAGGAGCCCGTGACATATACGGGTCACATGCTTCCCCGCATCTGATTACTTTGTGCGTTGGGAAAGTATATATATAGCTGAATTAAGTTCATGCCATTTAAGGTTGTCATGTACCTTTTTGCCTCTTTATTCTCTTTTTCGGGGCATTGGTTAATTTTAATTTTTAATTGACAATCCTTCCTTCCTTCCTCTGCTCCTTCCAACCTCTGCAGCTTAGATATTATAGTAGCAGATAAAATGTGATAGAGAGCATGCAGAGGGAGGTATGTTGCCTGCTTATTATGTATAGTTGCATAAATTGAAAAATGATGGATATAAACGCTGAACATTTCATTTCATTAAAAAGACCCAGAATTCCATATGCATTTTGGGTCAACTGACTACACTACTCTGTACATTTTTCACTGATAATTGCTTCATCTAATTTTGAAAATCATAAGCAGATGATTTTCTGTATACAAAACTTCAAATTTGTACCAACGCCTACCACTGCAATTTAGCATCATTTAACACTCTACCTCAGAAGTCATCTCTGTCTATTACCAAAAACCATTTTTCAATTTCTTTTTCTTTTTCTACTTTTTTTAACTTCAACTACCTCTCTAACTAAATCCTTTGTCATTCAGTCTGGTCATTCTCTTTACAATTACTATTCTGCAACAACCCCCCCCCCCCGGGGGAGCCACCATTAATTCCCCCTTCTAAACATATCCTAACAAACAAACCAAGTCAAACAGAGTCCAAAGAGCACCACTAGAAGTTCGCCATCCGCATTAACTTCTCATCACCATCAGAAACAAACCAGAAACCACTTTTCTCCAATCCAACCACTTACCCTTTCTTCCTTCCTCGCTTGCTTAGCAAGGGGGGTTCTCTTTGCTTACAACAAAAGGCGACTGTACACTATCCTCATCAGAATCGCTCCCTGAAGAACTCTCCAAATCTGAATCTGCAAAACCAAATAGAATTATAGGTTTAACACTATCACCCAAGACACAATCGGATAGAATTTTGTGTATAGAGCTTTCATTATACCACTGGAAGAGGAGGAATCACTGCCAGAGCTAGAGCTACTAGAACTACTCGATTCACTTGGAGCAGCATCCTTCTCAATTTCCACAGGGGGGAAATTATTTACAGGAATTTCTTCCCCAATGTCAACATCCTCCTCTGCAACCGCATCCCCTTTCTTCATCTGTTGCCCCTCCACCTCCACATTTTCAGGCTCCGCTGACTGCAGCAAATGACCAAAAAATTCAGTAAAATCAACAAGCATAAGATATAATCAGAGTGTAGTGCAGTGGTGAGGGTGAATTCAAAATGTACCTTACAAGCAATCTGTAAAGCAGGAGTTGCTTCTCGGAGAAGGCTTTGCCTCTGAGTCTTGCTCACGGCTTTCTTGTGGTATCCTACAAATCTATGCAGTTCCCACAATGTTTCATCGTCTAATTTTTCGATATCAACCTCAATCTCATCACCCTCTTGTAGTATATTTGTATTCCTCTTCTTCACAGTCTGAATCATCTGAACTAACTTCTCCGCGGGCGACTCCTGCAAGACAGCTCCCAACTTTTGCTTCTCCTCAGAAGCCATCTCTCTCTCGTTTCGATCCTTGGCTTTTGGCTTTGGCAACTTTCCTGATAGCTGCTGCCCAGCAATCAATTGCAGAGCAGGATGCACCGAAACAGGTGCCTTCCCTTCCTGCACCTCTGCAGGTACCTGTGTGTTAAATTGTTGCCCCATTATATCTATTTTTTTGGCCATAGCTACAGGCTCATCCAAACTTCTTCGCACTGGAGGAGGTTCTGTATTCGGCAAACGCTTTGGATGATCCAATTGCTCTGCCGCTGCAGCTGCTGCAACATTTAATTGTCTCTGTTCAGCCACAAACCTTCTGGAGTCGTCATTGAACATTTTCTCAAAGCGGTCCAGTAAACGCTCTGCCATGAAATGCACATCTTGACCTTTAGGATTGTACGTCATTGCGTTGTCGAACGTTAGCCTCACATCAGCTGCAAAATCCAGCGGGGACTCGTATAAATTCTTTTCAAGCCTCGATTTTACCGTCCCCAGGTCCATTGGAATTTTGATGATCTGGAAATAATCATGAAGGCCCAAACCCTTAACATCTACTGGCTTATTGAAAACCCATCCAAATTTGTGATTCATCAGTTTCCTCAAAATCTGGGCACACCTCTTCATCATGCTACTAAAAACATTGTTCGCCGATGAGTTAGAAACAACCAAAGGCCGCTTTGAGTTTCTGTCATAGGGCATTGAGAGTCCTCCTGCTCCTCGCTTTTTCCCCAAATTCTTCTTGCCATTGTTCTTACCGGTAGCATTCACGGTCTGCCTTTGAGTCTGCGACACGATGGTAAGTGAATTTGGTTGAGCTGCAGTGGGGCGAAAGGGAATAACAGGCCGAACTTCCCGGTCGTGGGACTCAATCCTGTTCAAGAGGTTCCTGACCCGTTCTAGATCCGAGATCAAGCGCCTTTTTAGCTCCTTCTTCTCTTTCTTAGTAAACTCATTCAGATTGTATGTCATGTATTCCCCATGGACAGAAATTGGCTTATACATATAAGCTTGCCGGTTCTCTGGAGAAACCGGCGGCAAAACAGGCCTCGGAGAAGGCTCATTTGTACGCCGGAAATGGACTCTAGGCGATGGCTCATAGATCTGTCTGAAATTAGGGTTTGGAATTGGGGTAAAACTCGGATTGATATTCTGGTTTGGGTTCAACCTGGTGGCGAAAGGAGTACTATTATATTTCCTCATGTAAACGTTTCTTTCACCCCAATAACCTTCATTCTGACTCGCCAAAACAGCTGATGCCATGTAACTGTGGAAACGGAAAATTAGGGTTTTGATCAGATTCCGGCGGCTAATCTCCGGCGAGAACCCATCGGAAAATTACACCGCCGTTTGCTGGAAGAAAAGATGGAGGGAAATTATAGGGCAAATCTGGAAATGAAAGAAAACTGGAGCGAGGGTTTCAGAGACCCTCTCTGTGAATTGGACGAGGGAAAAGGCTGGGAACCACCTCTTCTTAAAGGCAAACCAGATCTGCCCGTTTCTGTTTCGGGCAGATCTTATGCCGTAAATTATCGATCAAACGGCTGAGATAAATTCCACCGCTGCCCAATCTATTGACCTCGCCACCTGTCACGGACGGCTCGGATCTAGGTCTTGGATGACGTGGCAATAACTTGAGGCTTGGATGAAAGGTGGAATTTGAATTTAGGATGGGAGAAGGTTTGGGATTTGGAGGTAGGAAAATTTTGAGAGGCGTCAGGCTAGTCTGAATTCCACTGAAAAGTTGGATATTAGAAACAAAATAAATGGTGTTATTTTTTCATTTTCCCCCCCAAATAGGTGATAACTGGGAATGTCTATTTGGCATAATATAATAATTAACGTAGACATTGTCATTTAAAACAGTCTCGAAAGAATAGTGAATAGCATATTTAAGTTTTTTGCTGGTTAGACTTTTTATAGTAGATCATCATAGTATAGTTAAGCTGATATTCTTCGTCGGCTCTCTTCCCCAAATGTTTCTTGTCTTTGTGCTGATATATGTAAAAGAAGTCTTTGTTTGATGTATAACTTTTTGTTAAAAGTGATATTTTTTTTTAAGAGAATTTGCACTAAAAGAATATAGCTAATTTTTTTTTTAAAGTGATTTCTTAAATGTAAAAAGTGATAATCTATTAATTTCAAATATAAACGTTTTTTCTTTCTTTCTTTTTCTAGAGTTGAGAACATATTCGTTTAGAAAAGAAAATTTTGACTGGTTTAAATTGCACTACAATTGTTAGATGCTCATATTTTGAGCGGAATGTCTCATGTTCAAATCACATATCTTCCTTCCTTATGTCCTTGTATTAAAAAAATGGAGAAAATTTTGCAAATCATCCTTACTACTGTTGAAATTAATTAATGATTATAATAATTAGGTAAATTAAGTAAGGATATATATAACTACTAGTTCATAACCAAAACAAATACTTTTCAACATAGAAACCTAACTATCTAGTTGGGATAATTAGAATAGGGAGAGGAAAGGTTGTTTGTGAATAATGCCTTTTGTTTAGATCTTCAATTTATATGTCAATTTTTTATTGGACATTGAATAAAATAAATGTTTTTATCATGGTGGAGCCACTTGATATGACGAAATAGAAAATCAATGTCTCTTACCACCACATGTCATGTCCTCATTCAGCTACCTCATTCACTAATTACGAAATGAAAATACTTACCTTTTAATATAAAAATGTCAACTAAAATTGATTTCTACTTTAAATAAAGAACATTTTTCCAAAATGAAGTTTTGTAACAAAATCTATCATTACATGTAGCATGTATGAATGCACGTTAAGTGTATTTCACAACTATACATGTTGTATGGGTGGGAGGTTTTGTTAGAGAGGTCTTGAAAACACTCTTTAATACCAACATTATACTTTTGACATATTTTAAGTTACAGAGCAATTTCTCTCTAATTAATTACATATTATACTTATATTCCTTTTTTATTTTTCACATAAATTAAGAAAATATCATTTAATGTTATTAGAAATGTATAATTTAATAATATATTTCTTAGTATACAGTTTGATTTATCTAATATTTCATTTTAGTTGTTCTTTTTTGTTGATTACTAGTACCATAAATGAAAGTATATTAGAAAATTAAAAAATTAACTTATGAAAGGGGAATATAATTTAGGACAGATAAAAAAAGAAAGGAGAAATATCTTTTTGGGACGGAGATGATAAGATGAAAATTAAATTATTA
Source organism: Nyctanthes arbor-tristis (assembly GCA_963692815.1). Lineage (NCBI taxonomy): Eukaryota > Viridiplantae > Streptophyta > Magnoliopsida > Lamiales > Oleaceae > Nyctanthes > Nyctanthes arbor-tristis. Next base: position 9,722 of record CAVNYN010197422.1, read on the forward strand.
TTGGTGGAACAACAGTAGAGGTGATATTTAAACTTGATTATTTATTGATTAGGCATTAACGTCACCCTAGTTAGTCCATTTATTTTTTAATTTTAATGGTGTCACGTGGATCTGATTTATAAAACTCAGAGCGTATTCAATGCAAATTATGAAGTTAACTTTATGTGATAAATGAATAATTGAAAAAATCAAAATGGGCAAGGAAAGTTTAATGAAAATTTTCTCTTTACGAGGGTCTGAGATAACCCTCAATATCTTGACTGATTACGAATTTAAATGTGTATTTATCGGCTCAAATTAAACAATAAATTGGGGCTTGAATTCTTATGTCGATTTTTTATATAGCCAAAAACGATAGAGTAGATGTTCTTAAAGTACTAAAAAATTTTTGTTACCCTATATGAAAAATGTGTCTTTACGAGACAAATGTACTATTTCATTTTCATGTCACTCCTTAATCTATAATGTACTCAGATTACACGGCAAATGAGTGTGGAAAAAAATGAAAATGAAAAAAAAAAGATGTGTATTTCAAAAAATTTTATAAAATACAGCTTCGTTTTGAATAAATTTCTAGCATATATAGGTGCCGTTATGTCATCGTATGTATGCACGTTATGTGGATACTTATAGTCATGAAGCGTAAATACATGTTATATTGCCATAAAGATAGAAAATTTTCAAGTTTAGTTTTACTCCTTTCGTCCATTTAGACAGTAAGCTTATTTGACTTTTCGCATCACAAACATAAAAGAATGACATTCAGATACATCCATTTTGTAAATCATATCCCTATTTTAAAGGTACCTTGATTTAGTGAGTACGATTGAAAATTGATAGTCAATGACTAAGTTTAAAAGAAGAGTAAATTTTTATATTAATATAAATTAGACTTTCCAATATAGAAACAATTTTTTTTTTTTTTTTTGAAGGGAGAAACAATGTTATATATTTGAGATATATGAAAATGAAAAACAACTTGTATTGTATATGTGGGAGGGAAGGAGTGTATGATTTGTCAATGCTATTTTTAATTGAATAATTATTTTTTGTAAAAATTTAAATAATTTCTCAAGGATGGGTGGTTGAAATTTGTGGAGTATAAGTGAGTTTCGTCAAATATATAGATGTGTCAAATATATAGATGTGATGTGATTGTTTTGATCAAATTTTATTTTAAAATAGAATTGGTTTGTAAACATTCACACTACATGCATCAAACCTTTGATGTCATTACAGATCTAGGCAAATATGTGATATAATACCAAATCATAATGTGATTTGAGAAGTGTGTGTTAATGTGTTGATATTATGTAACATCATGTCTGATGATTGAAGATTCCTATAGACATGTTATTTTCATTGTTTAATGTGTTTGATAACTATTTTAAATTATTTTAAAATTAGTTCAGTATTTTGTCACGCGACATTATTTTATTAATTAATTTGCTTTTCAAAATTTAAAAAAAAAAAAAGTAAAAAGCTATCTCTTCAAAAAAAAAAGTGACAAAAAAAATGGCAACTAACCTCGATTCATGTAGTTTAATGATATTCGAGTAACTTCTCACACTCTAGTTAAGAGATCTATTCCCCTACAAGCCTCCCCAATAATAAAGAACATATATATATATATACACACACACACACACGCACACTCCCCCCCCCCTCAAAATTATAGTCATATTTTCCTTTTTAAATTGTTTCAAATATATAATCTTATTTTTAATTTAAGAAGTTATTTTTTACCCTTTTATTAGAATAACTTTATATGTTCAGTAATAATTATTAGTTTCATTAAATAAAGGTGTATTAAAAAAAATATTTGTAGAATTTAGTTTTCCAAAAATTGTTCTTAATTTTTGTTAAATAAAAAGGTAAAATGAATTTATATTTGGTGTGGGAGGGTGGAGTATATAAAATGGCAATCAAACTTAAAAAATAAAAAATAATAAAAAAATAAAAAAGAAAGAAAGAAAAAGGAAAAATGACAACTAAACTTGTTAACGCTGATGTAGTATTACGCTCTCCGTGCATGAGGGATCAAAGTGAAGTGTTGGTGGTACAAACCACACTATTGGGGCCTAGTTAAATATCTCCCTTTTTTTCCCGCTCTTAGAGCTTATTTGATGTTTTTTATTTTATAAATTTATAGTTTTATTTACTACTGATTTGACATTTAATTTAATAACTATTCAATTATAATTATATATTTTAAATATTTTTATATTTTCAATACATATTTTATCTCTCTTTTTATTATAAATTCTCTATATATCGACAATTATAGAGCATCAAATGAGTCCTTAACGCGGGACTGGTGGGTTGGTGATTGGGATTAGCGTGAGGGTGCATGTAGCAAAACGTGTGCGCCGCATCTTTTATGCCAGGTCAGCGGCTGGAAAGGTCTCTCAATTTGAAGACACGTGTAAGTCAAGCGCGTCCGAATCTGCCACTCCCCTTCACCGCTTGAGCCTTGACGTATACGCACCCCACGGATGCGAAATGGTCTCAGGTCTCAATTTTCTTCTTTTGTTCTTCACTTTCTTCTATAATCTCTCATTTTCGTCCCATGACTTTAAAAAAAAAATAGATCGAATTGTGAATTGAGAGCCGAATCTCCAACCACATGCCATCACCCGACCGTTGTCAAGTGAAGTGATAGCGTGCGATTAGAGATCGGGATTTAAACTCAAAGCTCAATCTTTTTCCTAAATCGCACTATTTTCTTCCCCCACTCTTTCTTTCTTTCTAACATCACAATTCACGCATTCCATTTTAAGAAATTCCTTTTTCTCTCTCTATTCTGTCTGGGGTTTCTTACTCTATTTTTCCTCTTACCTTTTCCATTTCTACTCGGTTATATGTTTTTAATAATATCTCTTCCACATCATTTCATAGCCAGTGGGAGTATGTGGATTTCATTTCCTTCATTTTCAAAAAGGGAAAACTACTTAAATGGCCAAAAATAACGAGTCTTGATTCGAAATGTCCCTTTTTTTCTCACTTTTCTCAATATTTCCATTTTAAAGATAGATAATCTATTTTACCCTGTTCAAAAAGTTGCAAATTCAAGATAACTACATAGATGATTTGATGTACATGAGTTATGGTACAAGTAGATAAATGTATTTAGCTTTGTTTTGATGACCTTCAAGGGAGTGGACATGATCTGGTTTTCGTGGTTCAAGTGGTTGTCTTGTAGTTGTGTCCCTATCAGCTCATATTCACGAATCGTTCATATTTAAAATAGAATCTACTCAAACTAATCACATCCTCATGTTTGACAGATATTACTATACTGTACAAATTTCAATCACTCATTCTCATAAATTTTATTTCTATATTTGATCAAAAAAGGTTTATTAAATGGCACAAAGGTCTTAACTCGACATTTAATATTTATTTCTATACATTTGAACGGGTAGATGGCCATTATAAACAACTTGTTTGATTGACGGCATTTACGTCAAAAAAAATTGTAAAAATTGAGCATTTTGGTACAACTTTTCAAACACGGTCAATTTGGTTTTCATTAAAGAGGACATTTTGGGTAATTTCCTCTTTTGAAAAATAGTCATTGGCCAACTATACACTTGCACCACAACTTTTTTTTTTTTTTGTCACCACGTTTTTGTTGCACTAGAGGGGCTTAATTTTGATTTATTACTATGTTTGAATCCTATATTTTTATTCACATTTTTATTATTAAGTTTTCAATAATGAACATACTTGGTTTATAAAAGATGATTTATATTGAAATATTATATTAACATGCTTTAGAATTTGGAACAAATTTTATAAATTTATTTATTTTTTATTTTTATTTTTATTTTTTGATTTATTGTTGCTTACTTATATAAACTTGAAAAAAATATGGAAGTGATTTTTTAACCACATAAAAATATTTTTGGATAAAAATATTGTTGTAGGCCTAATATACTATAGATAGAAAAATAGAGAAAAAGAAATACAATGAGAGAAATTTAGGATTTAATAAAATAATAATTAAACCTTGAGGATCTTTGACATAATTATATTGTGATGCACCAGAAAAAACTAGGGTGTGAATATAAATAACCCGTATTCATTCGACCTAAATTACAATTGGAAGAAATTACCCTGTCCACTTTCGATATGTCACCCACCAAGATGTAAATTTCAATAATTGATGTAAACAAATTTGTCCTTTTTTCAGTTTAAAATACGATTTTTACCTTATATATCTTCAATTCAAATTTACAAATTATAAAATAACAAAAAGAGAAATAAAAATTTAAACAAAACTAAAACATGAAATGATCTTTTTTTCAACACATCACATCGCTTTTTCATAAACAATAATCATATGAGCCACATGTTTATCTTGTCACGCTTTTTGTCTATATATTTGTCCAAATAAAATTATTCCGAATTTCCTTTCAAAAAAAAATTTATTCCGAATTATATATATCATTCAATCCCTAATTTACATTATCTTAGTATCATATCCCTACTTAATACTTATAATTTATCAAATTTAAATTAAATATAGTCATTAAATAAGTGTAAATTATGAGCACTAACTATAAAATGTGTCTTTCTAATACTGTTCTTACTATGTGTGAAAAAGTAAGTGAATCACATATTTAGGGCGAAATGAGTACTAAATTTTGTATTATGTTCCTAAATCTTTTCGCACACATTTTTATCCTCAGTTTGTGTTAACCACTGTATCATTTAATGGAGCTTTACGTAGTTAAAAAAGTGACTAAATATATTAGATTAGTTAAAACATAAGAAATAGTTTAAGTGTAATTATTCAGTTTTACTAATCATTTGAAAGTACGCTTAGAGAAAATTTTGAATAGAATTTATCGTTTGAGGTAAGAAGTGCTAATTTATAAGACTGGGGAAAAAGAATGTGTATCAAACTGTGAAGGATACAAATGTAGTAAAAATAACCAAAATTTAGAGGCTATAAATATAATTAAATATGGTGCATTTATAAACTGTTGTGTCAACATATTTTTAGTACCGCCACTAAAATTTTTTGGATTTCAGTTAAACTAGTTGTATACTTGTGCGTTTCACGAAATAGAATAATTAAATTAAAAAAATGCTTGATAATTTAAAGAACCAAATAATTACAATTTTATTGTGTATAATTCACTCATAGACACATGTTATTAATAATTACAATTTTATTGCGTACAATTCTTTTACTTGACACACGACTAATTAAATTGTCATTCATAGAATAGTATTTTTAACTAATAAAAATAAGAATCAATGAGAAATTTTTTAATATAAATTTAATTTTACGTTAAATATGAAACTAAGAAACTATGGAAAAGAGAGCATATAAAATTTACGTAACTCTAAAATTATCATATACTCATATATCTTGTTCAATAAGTATAGTGCAAGAACTCTAGGAAATATTTATCGATGATATTTATTTATCAAAATGAATTCTTTACCACGCTCATTCTTTTACATATATTCTTAGAAAAATTAATTTTTCACATCTCTTCATATGGTGTCGTACATTCTCTAAAGAAATCACTATTCACTAAATATATTTTTAAAAAAAAATCAAAAAATACATACCATTCTATTACAAAAGTTCCAAAGGAAATAATATTACAACAAATGAAAAATTCAATATGATTTACCCATAACATTAATTTTTAACTATTTTTCACTCTAAACATAATTAAAAGAATTTTTTATTTTTGTTCTAGATCAGCATCATCAAATATTATTATTGTATCTCCTAAACCACTTATAGTACTAATATGAGAATGTATATACGATTAAAAGTATATAAAATAAAAGCATATATAAATGGGAGAGTAGATACATATTTATATATTTATTTATTATTTATTTTTTTTTTTAGAAAATATCTCGACTCCAAAATCTAAACGTAGATATAACTTTTATTTTATATATATATATATATTATAATTATGTATATGATATATATGTATAAAATAAAAACATATATATAAGATATTAGAGATTTAATTTGAAACTTAATTAGTTGAAAATGTGTATATATATTATTAAAATAAAATAAAATAAAATAAATAAATAAAAGGCATATATAAGTAAGATAATAGTTTTGGTGTAAAAATTTACATATGCCCACTATCCTACTTTAATATATACTAGAATTCTCACTCGTGCGTTGTATGAGATCGAAAAGTAATAATCATCGTAATAATTCTAGAGAGACATATTTATCTGATATTAAAAAGTAGCATGTTTAGTTGTCAACCATATATTGGATGATTGTGGACCTTCAACTTCACCACTTGTATGTAAACAACCAATTCATGTTTATCAACTAACAAATATCAGTTATAAATAACAGATAAATATGTCTACTTAAAATTACTCTAATAATAAATATCAATGAATTTTTATACAAAAATTTAATAAATTATCAATATAGCCAGTTGAGTCATATATTAGCATTATGTGACATAAATTTTTATAATTATTCTATCATATTTTGATTTATTTGTTGGTAACACTTTTTGCACCAGTTAATTCTTTTTTTTTAAACACATTAGATATAGGGGAAGGATGGAGAACCAATATCAGTTATTCATGTCAGATAAACATGTCTCTATATAATTACTCAAATAACAAATGTCAATGAATTTTTATACAAAAATTTCATATAAATTATTAATATAGCTAGTTGAGTCATATTAGCATTATTATATTTAAATTTATTCGTCGACAACACTTTTTGCAACAGTTAATTTTTTTTTTTTTGATATAGTAGGTATATGGGAGGGGAGGGGCATGTATGTTCCAACTCAAGATCTCCTATCTAGAATGTGAGAAACCTAATCAATATAGCACTTATTTCAATTTCAACACCTGTTAATTGTGCTATTTAAATAAAAATTAATTGAGGTGATTCAATAAAAGTAAAATATTTAAAAATTGTTGTATTACAGTACAACTGTATCAATATTTGGTCTATCTCTCAAATAAATAAATCCAATTCTAAATATAGTAATATCATATTTAAAATTACAAATTGAAATTTTTGTTCCATGAGAAATTATGAAAAAGTTCAAATTTATATTAATTATAGAATCAGTAAATTAGAGTACTATAATTTTAAAGAAATCAAATTTAATTATTAAACTACGATAACTATATAAAAATTTCTTCAAAAATTATTAAAAATTGAAATTTACAGTAACGTTATAGATTTTTATAAATTTATTCATTTACAGACGTAGTACTATGCATGCATTTTCGAATTATAAAGATTACTATTTCTTTTTTAAAATAGAACTTTCAATTAATTTCGTGTTCAATTTGATAAGTGACAGATCCGTAATTCAAAATAATTGGCTAAAGAAACTACTATGAATTGATGATTGGATATGAGTTAATAAAGGGAAAAGTACATATCGTTTAATAAATTAACGTAATAATTTTCAAAAAAAAAGGATAAAAATCCAAAAAAAAAAGGAATTAAATGATGTTACCAGAAATCTTACAGAGTCAGAAAATGAGCGAAAAAAGCCACATTTTTCTTATTTTATATATATATAGATTATATATATATATATATATATATATAGACACACAGAGATAAGATTCCTTTTATCTCTTTATTCTTCACAGTAAAAAATTGAAAGGCTCTTTTTAGTCCCCATTTTTCTTTTTTCTTTTTTGGAAACAGGCTCTTCTTTCTTTTTCTTTTTTTTTTTTTTTAACAAAGTAATGTTTATTAATTTTTCTAATCTTTCATACTAATATTGCTGTTTATTTTAGCTCGGATTTTATAATAAATTACTGCTAAGCCGGAAATAAAAATTTACAATCCAAATTCAAATTTCAGCATAGAGTTTCATATTTTAATCTGTTTTCAAGCTTCGTGTTCAAGAATTTCTTAAATCCCTGCTTTTCAATGGCTGCCGCAACGAAAGAGACCCTTTATCCGTCTTTTTCTGCTGAAGTCAAACATTTTTCATATAGTCTAATTCATCCTTTTGATTTTTAATTTTGTTTTTTTTTCCTTGAAAGTACATCTTTTTGAATTTTGTTTGAAGGGACATTTTTTTGAACTTTGACTATCCCTTTAACGTCAGTTTTTCTTTTTATAAATATATA
>CAVNYN010197430.1:1332-14186 GCA_963692815.1 Nyctanthes arbor-tristis
CCCCCCCCCCCCCCCCCCCCCCCCCCCCCCCCCCCCCCCCCCCCCCCCCCCCCCCCCCCCCCCCCCCCTCTGGAGAATTCTAAATAAATTCCATGAACTAAGATTGAACATGTCTTTCTCAGCATGGATGACAAATTTAAGACCTCTAAAATTTTTTAGTAAATGCATGAAAGACATATGTAAAACATAGTGGAAGAAAATGAAAGAAGACACGTACTACGTAGTAAGACTATTAAACCATTAAATTAAACCACCAACTTTTGGGATATAAAGTATTGTCTATATTAATTTAACTGAAACCAAAACTCAATTAATTGATATCTGATTCAAATGAAATTACAGAAAGTATGAAATGAGATACAGTAAGAAGAATATATGAAAAGCTAGAAATGAGATTGAGATGAGAAAAACTGATTTGGTTGCTTTTCCATGCGTCAAGCGACGAAATAGTGAAAAAAGAAAAAATGAGAAGTGATTAGCAACTGACAGAGATGACCAAAAAAAAAAAGTAGCAAGGTGCAAGAGTAGTGTAGGTATACTCACAACAATGATAAAGAAGGAAAAAAAACGGGAGAAGAAGATGGGAAGGGGTAAAAATGGAATCTCAAAAAATGGTTGGCCATGAGCCCTGTTTTTCACTCTTTTTGACATCCCTACTCAAATTCCCGCCAAAAAATGGTACGCTTCGCAGTACCACTTCTGCTTCTATTTTCTTTTTTAATTTTTTTAATTCAAATTTTGGACCAAACAATTTTAGAGGACAGAGTATAGAAGAATCAACTATCTAACTTCAACAAAGGTTTGAAGATACATTGAGCATCATACAGAAATTTCAACTGTTGGTTGCTTAATTATATTAACATGTCAACCAAATATTTTCCAGAAATATAACCGAATATTCAGCAAAGTCTTCTACCCTTCTTTTGGCAGTCATTACCTTTATAACTCCAAGTCATTACCCTTCCAGAAATATAACCGAATATTCAGATCGGAAGTTTCGTAGAGAGAAATACCATTGGTACATAATAACGTATATAACATTTGCACACACTCGCCCTTTATTTACTTTAGTGTTTTTTGCCTCATCATTTTTGAAATGACAACTACTGAGGTGTATGTATAAATTTGGTACACTGTGTATGTACAAATAACACTCCACTTCAATAGATTGCCATAGTGTATCAGTTGCTAAACAAAATGTCATTTTCCAAGTTTCCCCATCATTTGCCCAAAAGTGAGCACGTCAAAGGATATAAATCGAACTGATAATATTGTAGGCCTTTTAGATATGTGTCCTATGAGAATTGGAATAACTAATTATTTATCACATTAATTCATTTGAAAGCTTGAATTTGGTGTCTTAAATAAAAACAACTAAATGGTAAGAAATTTAATATTCGAGATACCCGAAAAAGAAAAAAAAAAGAAAAATGAAAAAGAAAGATTGTACCACTTATGGATGGATCTAGGAGGCAGGCTGATCGGGTTTCACGCAAGTCCGCCCGAAAAATTTTATATTTTCCCTTTTCAATTATTCTTTTTTTTACATTACATCCCATCTAACTAAAAAATCTAAATCCTTCTACCACTTACACCAGTTAATTAGGAGTCCGGCTATGAAAAGGTGTACTCCCCTCTTAAGGAGAGTACACCTCCACATGACCTCTTATGATTGGGAAATCGGGGCACGGACCCCCGAATTCCCCAATTATAAGGGGCCATGTGAAATAGTACTCTTCCTAAGAGAGGAGTACTACTTTCCTTAGGAATTTTATAAGTTTCTATGTGTATTTGTATCATTACAATGCATATTTGTAATTGTAAATTAAAAAAAAATAATAATAAAGAAGAAGAAAAGATACAAAAAGAGACTTCATGACTAGATCCTATGGTTTTATTGGAGGGAAATTCTTCCCTAATCACACCTTCCGATCCATCCAATACGGTAACATCTCGATATCTCCATTTTTTTCCCATTTTTTGAATATAGATCTCGATAAATCCAATAAATCATAATTTTAATGAAATAGTACTATCTCCATCTAAAAAACATGATCATATTCTTTTTTTCACATATATTAAAAAAGTTCATTAAATATTCCACTTTAGTAATTCAATTTTTTTGATAATTATGTACATTAAGTAAGGACATATAGGAAAATTAATATTTTAATTACTTTTTAAAAAGAAAACTAGACCATATTTTAGGATGGACGAAAAAGAAAAATGGAACCACTATCTTTTGGGGACGGAGGTAGTAAAATTTTTCCGAGAAATGATATTTGTACACACAAGGTGTACAATTTTTGTACACACCCCATATACTTCTTAAATGTCCTTTGTCCCATCTGATCCTTGAAATCACAACTTTTAAGAGTGTGAGTAAATTCAGGGGTGTGTGTAGAAAAGTTTCATACCTTGTATATACAAATAACACTTCTCAATTTTTCCCATTCTGACTTGGTACCATATATATATATATATATATATATATATGAAATTAAACTATATTATCACTCGTGCGTTATATGAGAAGATCATTTAAAAATATGCAATGTTAAAATTATTCATAAAATTTCAATAAAATAATAAAACATGCAAGAAACCATTTTATATATTAGCTAAATAACATATTTATCATTCTTAAAATATTAACCTTTATTTTCATTATATGGTCTTGTTGGGCCATTTGAAATGATTGTCGATATATTCAATTTATTTTTTGATAATATATCATGGCTCTCAATCGCAAAAAGCAATGGGTAGAACATTAATATAAACATCAACAAATAATAATAATAAATTACCTATTTTTTATTAATATATATTAATTGAACATAAACACCACACGTTATCAACACAGTGGAATTGTCTCACTATCAGTTGAAAAAGGAGTAGCAAATTGAAAGGGGAAAAGGGAAAAAAAATAATCATATATTAACATAAATTTCATTTATGTATCGAGCCACAATCTTCGCTAAATCAAAATCCAATTGAGAAAGGAAACTTGTGGAATAGGCAAGTTCATCGACAGAGCCGGCGATAAAGATAAGATACAAATTGATAGAGATAAAGCCCTTTGCGAGAGGGATAGCTGGTTAAATAATCTCAAAGGTAGCAACATATCGAAGAGTGAGAGAGTCCTATGCGGTTGGGATTTTTGGAAGGCGGCTAGGGATCTAAGACAGAAAGAGAATGTGTCTGAAACAATTCGAAAGATAGATAGAAACAAATTTTTTTTTTTGAAAAAAGGAAATGGATATAGTATAATATCTACCGCACAACTCACCAAACAATAGCAAAAAGATAGAAATACCCCCACTTAAACCAATTGAGGAGGGAAAACAATAATTAATTTCTATCGCAACACCTTTCATTTAATTAATATATAGATTAACCAGAATCAATGTTCACCAACTATTCTGTTCTACATCAGACACGAAAAGTGCCTCAGTAGTTGGTGTGCATATTGAACTCACGGTATCGAAAGTAGAGATGGCAAATTTAACCCGAAAACCCGAACCCGATGGGGACCTGCCCCGAACGGGGAAAACGGGGCGGGGACGGGTTTTGGCTCCCCCGCCCCGACCTGCCCCGAAACACGATTTTTTTCATTTTTGTTTTTTAAAAAAAACTTTGTATAACATCATTAGATCTTAATAAATTATTATCTGTATGAAAATTATTTAATTATTATTTATTTATTAGGTCTCAAACATTATTATTTTAAGAGTCAATTGACACTTTTTTATACACATTATATCCTGGCTTCATTTTACTTCACTTTCGATGTGGGATTCCATTTGCCTTTACACTATATCAAAATGCGAAGGCATCCCACATTGAATTCATAAAAAAGTAAAATAAGGCCAACTTATTATAAAAATTGATGCTTGTGACAAATGTGCATTAGGCTAATGGGCCGTGTTTTATGCATGATTTAAATAATTTCCTTATAAATTTTAAGTTGATTGGCCCATTTTTATACACATTATTCTGATTTTGTTTTACTTCACTTTCAATGTAGGATTTTATTTGCCTTTACATCAACATGGGAAGGCATCCCACATTGGAAGTATAGAAAAGTAGAATGAGATCAATTTATTATAAAAGTTGATACTTGTGACACATATTTCTTGAGGTAATGGGCATTGTCTTGTGCATGGCCTAAATAATTTTCATATATATGTGCCTTCTTGGGCTAATATTTCGCGTGCATGTATTCTAAACTAAAAAAAAAAAAAATTCAGGGTAGGGTCGGGGATTTTCCTTTCCCCGCCCCGCCCCGCCCCGCCCCGATTCAATGGGGATCGGGGCGGGGTCGGGGGAAGCCAAACTTGATCCCGACCCGCACTTCCCCCACCCGCCCCGTTGCCATCCCTAATCGAAAGGGAGAAAAATTCCTCCTTCATTACGTACCCCCCAAATTACCAATAATCAGCCTAAATTTATTTTATTTTGTTTATTTATTTATCCAAATTTCTTTGAACACCGTTTCAATCTTCGAGTCACTCTAGCGGGCCTTGTGTCTTTATTTACTTCGTCTTCCCGGATGAGTGCCCGGCCTCCTAAACGTCACATATGATTTAAGATATGGTTCTTTTGGTGAATACCTCTTTTGTTCACAAGGGTTTTGAAAAATACTTTTCTGTTGAAACTAATTGAAAAAATACCCTTTTTCATTAGAAAATTGCCCCTAGCATTTATTAAATCTATTAAATTTATTATTATTATTATTATTATTATTATTATTATTATTATAAAAAACCACCACCAAAGTCATGGTTGCTGTGGTCTTCAATCACCACTCCATCACTCCATCTAATACGTTAACACAATAAAAAAATACTAACAACAATTAAAAAAAACCCAGAAAAATATCGTAAAGAAAACCAAATAAAAGCAAATTTGGTAACAAACACCAAACATTTACCGGGAAAAAATCTAAAAAAAGAAAACGACGCTCTTCCGATCTTTGAAAACACCAAAATTATGAGGTAACAATTCAAAATGTAAGTGTTACTATTAAAATAATAATAACAACCATTGAAAAAACATCGTTACCACAATAACGATCACAAAAACAATATGATAAATAGTAACCCAAAAAAAAAATGTTAACAACCGAATCCCAAAACTACTGGAACAAATATAATAAAATTTCCAAAAAAATAAAAAATCTTTATGCCAACAATCACAAAAAGTCTATATTTAATATCTGACTACAACTTTATTGTTGGCATTGAAATTTCATAGTAACAGAAATTCAATGATAACAATAAGCCAAATCTACATTGTCACAATGAAAATTCATGGTAACAAAGTCAAATATTTCCATTACCACCTCGTCACAAATCTACCTAGAGTGTGATTTGGTTCTCAACTATAAAATTCTAAAAAACATCCTTTCTAAAAAATAGTAATATTATTGGAGTGTGATTTGGTTCTCAACTATAAAATTTTAAAAAACATCCTTTCTAAAAAACAGTATTAGTATTAGTAGTGTTGTAAATAATTAAATATTTAGGGAATGATTATCCTATTCTCGTAAACCCTAGATATGTTACCATTGTACCCTTGAAACCCTAGCTTTATATCTATAAATAAGGGTCTCTGCTTCTCATTGTAAGCACAATTCTTGAGTTTTCTGTCTACTTTCTATCTACTTTTCTATATTTTTCATTCTATTTCATAACACGTTATCAGTATGATAACTCAAAATTCTTTTTAAACCACGCAACTTTGTTTATTTACTTTGATTCTTTCTTATTAGATTAGCCTGGAGTTTTTTTTTTTTTTTTTACATGCACATGAACAAATTCAAATCAAATTTGTGTTATAAGACGTGTGTATCTTTTATTCTAAAACTATTATTAAATTGATTAATTACCTACCACATGTAGTAATTTTCGTGGCACTTATGTAATACGTATGAAATCAAATTCGCGTTTGATTTTATATTCTCTTTTTCTAATTAGTTTATATGTTTAATTGACGTATCATTTCATGGGAATCGTTTGCCAATTTAATGGTAAGATAGCTTCTAAGATGTTCATAGAATGATCTACCAATCTAATGGTATGATTGTTTCTAATTTAGCTAATGAATGATTTACCAATTTAATGGTAAGTTTGATTCCAGTTTGAGCACATGAATAATCTTCTAATTTAGTGATAAGATTATTCTTAATTTATATTTATATAACTAGATCGGAAGATTTGCAAGTTGAAAATTTTTGTTTTACCATGGATTGCTAAGATTCAGTTTCAATGAATTTTTGGCTTTCAATATTTGTATGTGATTAAGTTTTTAACAATACGAAAGAAGATCATGAATGTTATTTTGATTGATTCTCTTTCTTGAAATACTTGTGGCGGTTAATTGCTAATTAATGGAAATATGGAAGCCACTATTTGTATCGCTTATTTTTATCATTCTAGCCACAACATGACTGCTATAGGTCCATGCATCGTATTTCATACGTTGTTTATTGGACGTAGTTTTGTATTTTCACATGATTTATCCATTGATATTAGAGTTAATAAGATGATTGATTAATCTCATATTAATTATTATGAATGACTTCATATAGTTCTTGAAGAACTAGAAGTACATGTGACTAAATATTCCAAAAGATCGGAAGACTGGCTACAAAAGCCCTAAGTTGTGTTAACAGTTATGGTTTCTTGAAGAAACATAGTTTGTAATTTTCATCTGAGAGATTATATTGAGAAAACATCTTGTTGTGTTTATTAAAAGAATCAAATTTTATATCATAGTAAAATATCCTAAGAAGATATAATTCGCTTCAAAAAGCAAGATAAGATTTATTGTGTTGTGGTTTCTTGAAGAAACTACAATACTTGAAATTCTAGAAGAACATCTCATTATTTATTCCTAAAGAAGCATAGTTTTTATTTTTGTCCTTATTTTTATTCCATTATATTTTCTGTTCTGCAATTACATTAGAGGCACTTGTTTATTTATTTGTTAAATTGTTATTGTACATATAATAAATTAGATCTAACAGGGTGTTACTCCTGAAGTAGTACAACTTATATTATAATAATATTCCTAATGAATATTAATTGTTCTTGGAGAACAATATTTGCATATCAATATATTCATGAAGAATATTTAATTACTATTCTTGAAATAGTAACAACTCATATGAACCGTGGATATTGTTTCTAAAGAGTAGTTGATGTATGAATCTAAATCTTATATGCACATGTTACTTTTGAAAAAGTACATTGCCATAAATATTTCATGATAATATAAAATCTTGACGATTTTATGATTTGAATTGATTAATCTCTTAGATGAAATCTCGAAGATTTCATATTAATATTCATGGATCATTTTAATAAAGATCTGTATATTTTATCAAAGAAGATTTTATTGTATTCGTGAAGAGAAAAATTTGAACAATATCGCAAGTAACTCTATATCATACATAGATATAGTATTGCTAATGAAATGATATGGATATTGTTTTAAATGATCTTGAAGATTTCATACTAAAAATTATGAATCAAGTAAGCAAAAAGATCGGAGTAGATTTTATTGGCCTAGAAGTTCAATAATTATTGAAAGCTCTAAAAGAGCTAATTTGCGTAGCTTCTATCTTAATTTGTATTATAGAAAATTAGTACAAAGCCAATTATATTAAACTAGAAGTTTAATGGTGATATATTGATTGGCATAGCTGGTTAGACCATCCTAGCCTATTATGATGAAAATATTGGGGATTGTCGGGAGAACTAGAAGATTCAACCACTTAAATGATTCTCATATACTGCATATTCTGAAAGCAAAAAGATAGTTAATTATCACTAGCTAAATTTGAAACTGTATTCGAGAAATTTCTAGAAAATATTTAAGATGAACTCTGTGGGCCTACTCACTCTTCATATAGACCTTCTAGATATTTATAATTTAAATCCATTAGAGGTCACATGTGTCAGATTACTCATAACCCGATGTTTATGAGACTATTTGCTTAATTGATTGATAATGAGCAAAGTTTTAGATATAAAATAAAGACATTTGTGTCTTGCTAGTGAACTTTATCCCGAAATTTTATTAATGATTTATATCTTAGTTGAGATACTTGATTGCCTATGGTGTAGCAAAACTATCGGATATGCCTCAAGTTATTGCTACTCTATTAATTGAGAATAATATTTTCTATTTAAGTGAAAAACTGATATTTCACTTGTAGCATTATTATAATTTGCCAAATATAAAATTTATAATATGATACCCCTTTTATAGTTGGCTTACAGTTAGAAGTCTTCCCTTATTAAAGGTTATAAATGTGATTTATATATAATCGTGCCACCATATAATTGAGATGGATATTTTTGGATGCTGAGAATATATGTTCAAGTTTGAAACCTCTACACAACATTTATTTTTCATCCCTGAAAGATGATATGTTACGACATGATTTGTCAATTGATGATTCATTCGCTAAGTCTTCTCAGCATTAGGGGGAGATCGGAAGAGCGTCGTGTAGGTAACAGTTGGATGAAATGCACTTTTTAATTCTCATACGGTATAGTGTAAACCAAAAGTTTTGAACTTAATCTGCATTTCAATTTATTTACTAAAGTATGGTTACCAAATTCTATTTTACCAATTACTCCAGCTTGGCATGATTTAAAATCATACATAATTTAATCTATTAATGGCATGCCTGAAAATGATATTAGTTGATTCCAAAATAAATATCCCTATGTTAGAAAACAGAGCAAATAATTGTGATAGTCTTATTAAGGCATAATACTCCTGAAGAGTATACAGACATAACTAGTAATTAAACCTCATGGAAGTTTAGGTACCTGAAATTAGTTAAATAACGAGATTTCAATAAGTTATGTCTTTTCTGGGATTATATAGAATCAAAGGAAAAAAATGTTAATGAACTCATTGATTGCGAGGATGATGAATTAATTTTTCATTAAAAATTTAATAATGTGGAATATTGGCCAAAACAAAAAAATGCAATCCAGTAGATTGCTATATATTAAGACCAGCAGTCTAGTTATTTGAAAATATATATACCATCAAATATGTGGTGGTACAATTGAATGAAATTACATTCAATTATAAAATATATGAAAGAAGTAATATTGTGATAGACAATATATTGAATCATTGTCTATCAAAAATGTCAACAAAGAAACAATTGGTCAAAGTGGAATGAAACCATTCAAAAGAAGTTGAATTTTTTAGAAAACGAAAAATTTTTGTATCTGTAGTCCAAACACCCAAGATGTAATTCTTGTTGGATACAAGTGGGTATTTGTGAGAAAAAGAAGTGAGAACAATGAAATTACGAGATATAAAGCTCGACTCACAGAACAATATTTTTCATAGAGATCTGGAATAGATTATGACGATACATATTCTCTTGTGATGAGTGTCGTACATTTAGGTACTTGATTAGATTGGCTATCTCACAAGGGCTAGAGATGATACTTATAGATGTAATAAATGTCTATCTTTGTGATTTACTTGACAGTGATATTTATATGAAAATCCCTGAAGGATTTAAAGTTCCAGAAGCAAGTGATTCATTCCCTATATATATATGTTCTCAATTAAATTACAAAAATAGCTCTATAGATATAAACAATCTTGACGGATGTAATATAACTATCTGAGTAAATATTTGTTAAAAGAGGGATTTCAAAATGATGATATTTGCCCATGTGTTTTTATAAAGAAAATTGATGCTGGATTTACAATAGTAGTAGTTTATGTAGATGATTTAAATCTTATAGGAACTCCTGAAGAGCTTGATAGAACTACTGAATATTTAAAAACTGAATTTAAAATGAAAGATTTGGGGAAAACCAATTTTTGTCTTGGTTTGCAGATTGAACATCTTTCAGAATGATTATTTATTCACCAGTCTATATATACTGGAAAAGTTTTAAAAAGATTTTATATGGATAAAGCACATCCGTTGACATCTCTAATTGTTGTCTGATCACCCGATGTAGGCAAAGATCTTTTTCGTCCACTTGAAGATGGGGAAAAGATTTTTGGTCCTGGAGTACCAGATCTTAGTGTAATTGGAGCATTGACATATCTTGTAAATTGCACTCGATCATAGACTTGAGATTATTTTATTCACAAAACATGGGTTCTTCTTTAGTTGGCTATACAGATGCAGGTTATCTCTCTGATCCACATAGAGCTAAGTCACAAATAGGATATGTTTTTACTCGTGGAGGAACAGCTATATCATGGAAATCTGTGAAGCAAACCTTGACAGTAATAACTTCAAATCACTCAGAAATTATTGTAATCCATGAAACAAGTCATGAATGTGTATTACTTAGAAACATGACACACTATATTCAAACATTATGTGGGATAGTTTCAACAAAGAAGGTCCAACAATATTGTATAAAGATAATGCAACTTGTATTGCACAACTTAAAGGAGGTATCATCACAGGGAACAGAATGAAGCACATATCTCCAATGTTTTTCTACACACATGAACATTAGAAAAGTGGGGACATCTATATTCAACAAATCCATTCAGGTGATAACGTAGCTGATTTATTTACAAAGGCGTTCCAACTTCTACATTTAGGAAATTGGTCCATAAGATTGGAATGCTTGACTGTGATTGACATTAGGGGAGAGTAGCTGTACTCTTTTTCCTTCAATCAGGTTTTGTCCCATTGGGTTTTCCTGACAAGGTTTTAATGAGGCAGCGTTTTATCCAAATATTCGTTATATACTGCACTCTTTTTTCCTTGAGTTTGTACTTTTTTCCCACTGGGTTTTTATCAAACCAAGGTTTTTGACAAGACAGTTAAATGTATAGATAGTCATTCAAGAGAGAGTGTTGTAAATAATTAAATATTTAGTGAATGACTATCCTACTCCCGCAAACCCTAGATATGTTACCATTATACCCCTGAAACCCTAACTTTGTATCTATAAATAGGGGTCTCTGCTTTTCATTGTAAACACAATTTTTGAGTTTTCTCTCTACTTTCTGTCTACTTTTCTGTATTTTTCCTTTTATTTCATAACAAGTAGAAAATTTTCTTCGAAAAATGTATTTTTTGGGACATTTTAGACTTTTTGGATTCGTTTCGTTAATACTTGCAGTCGTCTATATCTTTCTTGTCTTGATTTAAATTAATTTGATCATATTTTATTACTTTGATTTCAATTTTCCCTTATCTTCTTCCATCTTCAAAATTGTTTCTTTGAGTTCTATGATAATACGGGTCCATTTTATATGTTGATCGACGGAAGAGAACTAATTTTTTGGATGAGAAGACTGTCCGAGATTGGAAACGCTTCCCATTTCGCCGATTTTTATATATAGTTTTTTTTTGGATTTAATATCCTATATCATTTTTTATAATTATTTTTTTCCTTTAGTTATTTTACGAAAGATCCTAATTCATCAAAATATAAATCTATAATTTAAGAGATCGGAAGAGTCAATCTTTAAAGGCAAATCTTTGAAAAATATGGAACACGCACGTTACATATATGAAAAAAATTGATTACTCGATTGTAAATATGGATCAGTTTCTTTATATGAGTAATGCTACATGTACAGATAAGTATACATATAGGTTTACAGATAGGGTGTAAGCAGGGCCGGTCCTGGGCAGAGGCCAATGAGGCCGCCGCCTTAGGCCCAGGACACATAGGGGCCCATTTTGTTGTGTTATACTTGGCCCAAAAAGTAATTGCCCTCTTTTTTTTTTTTTAATTTTTAGGGTCCAAACTAGAAATCAAGGGCCCAACGCATAAAAGTCAAAGGCCCAATTGGACTAAAAACAAAAAATTTTACTAAATTCAGATCTAAAAAAAAAAAAAAAGATAATTTCAGGTGCAAAGTGCACACGATCCCCTTCGATTTCGCCTAACCCAAACATTTATTGAAGAACCCTAACATTAGTCAAATTCCCAAGTCCCAAATTTCCAACATTTGTCAATTCACAGTCTCTGCTGCTTGGCTTGCTTTGCCTTCTGCTGCCTTCTACGCTCCTGGTCTGCTGCCCCTTATGCACTGCTGGGCCTTCTCCGGGACTCCGCTTGCGGCCTACCGGTAGCCGCCTGCTGCTCCTGTGGCCTACTAGTGCTCGGCTTCTCTCCGGCCTTTCCGTCTCTAATTAGTCAGTCATGACTCAAGTATTATATTTTTTCATAGTTCTTGATGTTTAGGAGGACTTGAAGGTTGATCTAAATTATTTTTGTGATATTTTCTGGATTTGCACCTTTCGTCCTTAAACCCTTATGGGTTTTCTGTAGATTAATTTATCATTTCTTTCAGAAAATGTTCTTTTCATGTTAATCGTAGTTGTTGATGTGTTTTGTGTGTATTTTGGAGAATTTTAGGGCTGGTCTGAGCTATTTTTGTGCAATTTTTCTGGGTTTTGTTTTGCAGGGCTTGTTCTGGAGTATATAGTTTTGGGGGTTTCACAGATATGAAACACCTAGGTTCTGTTAATTTCTGCTTGTAAATTAGTTGGATCCTCATTTATACTCGAGGGTAGGATTAAGGTTTACCTAAGGCATAAATGCAGAGTCTTTTATTGACTACAAGATTAGGTGGGATCTTTAGTGGATCATTTTAGCTTATGTATAGTATTTGGGGTTCAAAGGTAGGTTGACACTGGAAATGAAAATCGAGTAATTTTCCTCCTGACTACGTTTGGTGTTTTGAACTAAATTGATTTAAGAGAATGTGTAGTTTCATGCTTCAATTTATAGTTCTTATTGAATTCAATTTGGTAGACTTATAATTTATTTTGCCTAGTAAATTTATAATTGATTCTTGCTAGATTTTGTAGGATTACACTA
>CAVNYN010197441.1:0-32771 GCA_963692815.1 Nyctanthes arbor-tristis
GAAAAGGAAAAGGAAAGGGAAAGAAGAAGAATCCTAGGAGGAAAAGAAATCTAAATTATAGAAGGATTGTCTTGTCTTCCAAGGAAACGAAGCTTATAAATAGAGATGTTTTCTTCTTCTTTTATACACAAGTGGTACAAGCGAGTTGAGGGAAAAATTAGTGAGTCTAGCACCTTGAAGAGTTTTCTTGTAACTCTTCGTGGTTTGTTCGAAGGGTAGAAAATTAGGTGTGGTAAAACTCGGGGTGATTTTCTCGGTGTCACTTGGGTCGGGTCAGAGAGTCTTGTGAAGAAAAATAGTAGCTTAGCGTCTTGGGATTTCTTTAATTCTTCACGGGTTAGGCAAAGGGTAGAAATTGGTAGATGCGGTAAAGTTTGGTATATTTTTCTTGTTGTACTTGGGGGATGGGTTTTGGCGAGTGAAAATTCTGTATGGCTGTAGCGACTTTAATCATATAATGGAAAGCTTTGACAGTCCGTTAAATTCGTCTTCTTCTTTTCTTTTTCTTGTCTCAATTAAATTCCTTGAACAACGGTCCTGCGGGTGTTATCGGGGAATTTACATTAATTCCCAACAACTTCAACAGATTCACCTTTGCCTTCCCATTTAATCAATCACTACACTTCTACTCTCCTCTTTTTCTGCACCTTTCTGGTCGATAATAATGCTTCTGGGGAGAACACTATAGATTCCTCTAGTTCCACCTGAAGTAGCTGAGTAACAGGAACATCATGACTCCTAATTTTTTATTTTAGAAGAGATATATGGAGAACTGGATGGATTTTAGACCCTACTGGAAGATTCAACATATAAGCCATAGAACCAATCTTGTCTAGAATCTGATCAGGCCCATAGTACTTAAGGGAAAGCTTCTGATTACTTCTCTTAGCTAAAGACTAATGCTGATGAGGGTGCAATTTGAGAAAAACACAATCACCCACCTGTAACTACCTTTTCGTTCTGTTCTAATAAGCATACACTTTCTTTTTTGCCATAACTTGAGCTAGACGCACTTTCAGTTACTTATCCATTTTCTATCTCTTTTGCAAAACTTCTTCAACAACAACCACCTTAGTGTGCAAATATGGACCTAGAGCCAATTAAGAGGCTGGAAATTGGAATCCCATTGATGGCACACAAGAAATGGTAATCATGCCTTATGGAATTCAAGTGCTTTATTATCTTCATTTATTATCGGATTAGCCTTTTTTTATTTACTTGTTTAGTCCATTTATTATTTACTTGTTGCACAAGTTAGTAGTTAAGCTATTTATAGTCTTCTATTGTTTTTAGGGTTTTCGGTGGTTGTTCAATTGAATAAGATTAATATATTGGATTGTTTTCCAGTTACTTTCAAATTCTCGGTATTTGATTATTTCAAATCAACAAGTGTTTGATACTTAGTTTTTGGCATACGAGAGAGAATAAACAGAAGTAATCTGTCATGGTATTCTTTAGGAATCAACGGGACTAGATCGTTTACTTTTCTAGGTAAACTTCACAAAAGGTCCCCAACCTTTGTAAAAACAATTTCATCCGTAATCTTTTTTTAAGGCTATAGGTCTACAACCTCTCAAAAATATACACAAAAGATCCCTATAGGCAATTTCTATCAATTTTCACGTTTACATGCTTACAAAATGACTATTTTACCCTTGGTGTATGAAATAAAAGGAAATTAGTACAAAATCCTTTAAAATATCCAAAAGATGTATATAAAAGAATGAAAAATATGTTGTTTTCTCCAACTAGTTACTCATAACTTCTACCATGTATCGTCACCATTTTCCTTGCCATTTTTTTTTTTGGATTGGGAAAGGGTAAGGCCTCAGTTAAGACGCGTCTAACGATAATAAAAAGGAGAATTTATATTCCCTTTTTGGATATATGTAAACGCAAAAATTTAGAATAAGAGGAGTTGTAACAGAAATAAAAGGGAGAGAAATCCTCCCCTTTTAACATTAATTCAAACTTTCAATTTTTTCACAAGAAAAATTTATACATTTTTAATCATTTCAATTTTTATGACTTGAATATCAGTCACATCTCAATTACATTACTTACTTAGATTTAAATTTCAAAGAATTGATTTCCTAAAGTGACTATGGCACTAGTGGTGGTGGTGTTCGGTAAGTAAATAAAAAAGATACTATATTGATTAATGTGTATGTATAACTTGTGTTAAGTAAGTGGATGGGAAAACAATATACCGATGAATAAGTGTGTAAACGAGAAAGCCACATAAAAATTAAAATAAATTTTTAAAATATTTTTCTTCTTATTTTTTTATTTAAATAAAAGGTAAACTTGTCTTTATTAAAAAAGTGATGAATGAAAATTGACAAAAATAGCATGTAGGGACTTTTTGTGCATATTTTTGAAAGGTTGGTGACCTATAGCCTTGCAAAAAAATGTTAGAGATGAAATTGTTACTTTTTACAAAAGTTTGAGACCTTGTATGAAATTTACCCTATTGTTTTTCATGCTTCTGCTACATTAGTTAATGCCAGAGCTCAGCCACGTTTCTGACAAGTTGTTGAGCTCAAGATTCATATGACAAAAATCATGAACCTTGATGCATTAGCGCGGCGACGATGTCTTCAACTGGCATTAGATCAATGGATGAAGATAGAAGAAGTTCATCAGCAGTTAGAGATATTGAAGCAACTTATGGAAAAAAAATTTTTTATTAACACGGTCTAATGAACACGATGATGCAATTATGGATGAGTCGTTGAAGGAGTACTCCAACAAAGATATTCAACTTTTTGCTCCTTACAATCCAGATAAAGAAAAATTATAGATTCAGATGATGGTACTTACTCATATCCTCCAATTTTTTTATGAAGAAATTGAATTTTTAGATTTGATGGCCTACAATAAATAATAATCATGCCTTATGGGATTCGAGTGCTTCATTATTTTAATTTATTATCAAATCAGCCTTTTTATTATTTACTTGATGATGGTGTCATGATGATGTTGTTGATGTCTCATTTATCTTTCTATTTTAATTTTCGCACACCCTAATAATAATTTGTATCTATATATTTATAATATTAACTAAGTGATGGGTTAATCTTTTCCACCTAAAAATAGCATCCTAAGGAAATTAGGAATCTGATGTCAAGAAAATGTCGATGATGTCTCATTTATTTTTCTATTTTTATTTTCGTTCATCCTAACAATAATCGGATAATACTAACTAAGTGGTGGGTTACTATATATTTATAATACTAACTAAGTGGTGAGTTAATTTTTTCCGCCTAAAACTGATATTTTAAGGGAATTAGGAACTAATGTCAGGATGATGTTGCTAGTGTCTCATTTATTTTTGTCACTAGTATCTCATTTATTTTTCTATTTTTATTTTCGTTCACCCTAATAATAATCGGATAATGCTAAATAAATGGTGGGTTAATTTTTTTAATTTTTTATAGTAGTTTTTAATAATCTATTTATCTGCTCACCTTAGTCTTTTTTTTTTAAATCTTCAAAATTTTGTTTTTATGTCTTTTAATTTTGTATAGTAATTTTTAATCATCTCTCAGTTATTGAGGCGGAACTTTTGGCCTTTAGAGATGATTTAGATTTCGATTAACTAAGTAAGTGTTATAATCAAATTCTTAGTTATCTCACTCCTTGTGTTTAACTAGATAAGTGCAACAATAAAATTTGTAATTATCTCTTTCCTTTTAT
This sequence comes from Nyctanthes arbor-tristis, assembly GCA_963692815.1. Lineage (NCBI taxonomy): Eukaryota > Viridiplantae > Streptophyta > Magnoliopsida > Lamiales > Oleaceae > Nyctanthes > Nyctanthes arbor-tristis. Next base: position 3,700 of record CAVNYN010197441.1, read on the forward strand.
ATTTGAATAATTAAAGCAACCTTCAAGTAGTCTAATCAGGTAAGTATACAAACAACTATATATATTGCATACATATATTTGCCAACAATCGATCAATTAACATAGAATATCAATTTTGGAAGCAGTTGTACATATTTTTCTTTTAGTTAATTTTTAATTCGAGTGATCTGGTTGATGAACGTATATCACTTGTATTTTTTATCATTTAATTAATTATTTACTTTAATTTGTTTTAGAGATGTATATTTATTTCCCGTACAATGCACGGATAGATTAGTTAGTTTATTATCAAATTAGCCTTTTTATTATTTACTTGTTTAGTCCTTTTATTATTATTATTATTATTATTATTATTATTATTATTATTATTATTATTATTATTATTATTCACTTGTTGCACAAGTTAGTAGTTAGGCTAGGGTTTTTGGTGGTTGTTTTATTGAATAAGCTTAATATATTGAATTGTTTTTCAATTACTTACAAATTCTCGGTATTTGAATATTTCAAATCAATGAGTGTTTGATACCTAGTTTCTAGCATTCGTCAATGAAGGCAATCAATCACGGTATTCTTTAGAAATCAAAGGTACTAGATCGTGTTTTTTGTTTTTCACGCTTTCGCTACATCACCCATAGTGTTTCAAACTTGTTGGAAGATTCAACTTATAAGCGACACAAGCAGTCTTGTCTGGAATCTGAATGCCCATATTACTAGAATGGGGCAAAAAAAAATTGTCGACCTTATCTGAACCGAAACTAGTGGAGCCCGATCCGAATAGGGAAAAAAAACAAAAACAAAAAATTGCCCCACGACTTGACGTGTCAGGTCAATTGACATCCAAATCGGGTCGTAGCGGGTCGGGTCAGTCCCGGTCCTGATAACATTTAAAAATAGGTAAAAAATATTTAATAATTTAAAATTTTAAAAAATTATTAAAAATTATGAACGGGTCGCTAAACAGGACAAACCCTAGCCAACCCAATTCTTCACTGGTCATCGGCAGATTGGAGCATATAAAATCCTTCACAGGTTGAGACCAACCCGTTGTAATCCCTAATCTAAACCTACACAAATTTATAGTGGAATTCGAATTTGAAATCTCATACAAAATATAATAACTAAAGGTCATATGGCGATCAGAATAACATGTAGAATATTTTCCAAAAAAAAAAAAAAGAATAACATGCAGAATAAGAAGAAAAAAGGGAAAATGTCTGATGGAAGAAGTTTGAGCCAATGACAGTGGGAAAATTTCTAAAGAACCAGGGTCGAGTTCTTTATAGAACTGTTTTCTAATGAGATGTTATCATGTGGTGTGTGTCAGGTAAAGTGTCAGTCTATAATTAGAAACTGACATTTGTAAAGAACCCGATCTTATTTCTATGGCCAGACCGATCACAACGGTGAGTGTAAAAAGTCTAAACTCTAAAGAAATGAGGGAAACGAGTAGGAAGTTCGGACTGGGCGGCAAAAAAATCCAGCTGGGTATCAAATTATCAACTGCCCAACCGCTTTTATTTCAGTGGGTCACGTGGGCGGCTGTCACCCACTCTTTCTGTTCACACCTGCACCCGCTATTGTCGTCATCTCATCTGCCTCTTTTTCTCCTCAAAGTCGCGCACCGTCCAAATTTTTTGTTTCCATAGAACTAAAAAACTTTGATATCAACCATTTATAGGTATATTTTATAGTGTCCATTAGACACTATTTTATAGAGTTTAATATATCATGTAGTTAGTATTCATTAGACACATTAGAAGATGATGACCACATTCCCCCAATATGTTTAATAGATATTTATCACATAATATATTGGACTCTATAAATGGTGTCTAATGAACACTATAGACAAACTAACCATTTATAACCTCTTTTTTACTTATTTATATTGGATATTTAAAAAATAGGGCGCCATTTGAAAGGCAAAATAACGAAGAATAACTTCTAAATTTAATTGCAAAATAACCAACACTGAGTTCTTTATCATAAAAGTAGCAAAAAATTATGCAAAACCTACGAGATGAAAATCAATGGGCATAGAAAAAGTATCAAGAGATTGGCCACTGAAACAAATTACTGAAGCTGCAAAAACCATTTAGAGATAAGTAATTTACATAATCATAAATTAATAGAACAATTTCCTTTACTGTTTATATTACCTAAGTGCGGTCATTTGTTAACAAGTTCAATTTGATAATTTAACATCACTATCAGAAACAAGAGTAAATGGCAAGCCATGTGAATGCCTAAGTTAAGTGGATCACTTCCTTGAAATATAATTTCGTGAGATGGGATCCATAAGTAGAATTGAAACAAGGAAAGAAATGTGCCATTTTTGAAAACTATCTAGGATTATCAGGATAGAACCATTCGTGGGAGCTTGAGAAATGAGGTGTGCAGTGTATATCTCTAACAGTCGTTGATTTTTTTCATTGCACCATTTCACTCTTTTAATTTGATTAGAATTTGATTAAATTGCATAAAAAAAAGATGAGATTTGGGGTAATATAAGACTAAAGGTTAGAGACTTAGAATTAGTAAGAAGGTTTGTGGTACTACATGAATATTGAACTCCGTATTCTAAATAATTAGAAAACTCAGAAGTAGATAAAAGTAACTCAATTTATTGTTTAATTAGAGCCTTTGTATATAGTTGTTTATTTCATCAGTCAAGAGTGTTGAATCTTTGACATATATTTTTGTAATCTATCTATAATAAAAGAGCGAACTCGAATTACTGTTTTCTAGAACAGTACCCTCATATTTTACCCCTTTTGCCCCTAATTCATTTAGTCAATTTCTTATTTTATCCCTATCCAGATCCTTCTTTTTCTTCTTTCTTTTTGTTCGATTGTTCCTCTGTTTCTCATTGCTCAGGTTGTCGGATCAATTCTACTGTTGATCTTAGCCACACCACCGGTGACTCCTTCTGGAAATCCATCAAGACTCACGGCTATTTCTGCCTTCGTTGTTGGGTTTTGATCCTTGATGTTCTTTGGTAAGGAATTGCATAACTATTATTTTTGTTGGTAGATTTAATTAGGAGTTTTAAATCTACTGATTTTAGGGTACGCTTCACTTTTCGTACTGGTCTTGTCTTCTCTTCTCTTCTCTTCTCTTCTCTTCGTCTTTTCTTTGTAGAAATGTTCAAATTTCAGATTCGGGTTTGGATATCTTCTTGTTCGTTTACTCGACATCTCAGAGAAAGGCTTTGTTTGTTTTGAATTCAATTGACAAATTTCTTTTAACTGCTTACCTATATTCTTTGCTATCATTTGAACATCTAAGAGATTATATGTTGTGATGTTTCCCCTTCTTTTGGATTTAACTTATTTGGAGCGATGAGTTTAGAGATTAGCAACTTTGTGACTATTAACTAATTCTGATTGTATGAACCCATTTTCTAGATATTAGTGTTGGTCCCCGGGTTCAACAATAGAACAAACAGTGAACGTATAATGAATTTCTGGACTTTTATTCAAATGGTATCTGGCTGGTTCTGCTATATCAGTCTCCCATTATGTCTGTATGGATTTCACATGATTGAATTGTGTTTATATGCTGAACTTTGTTGACTTTTGTGTTGAAATCTCGAAATAGGTGTTTGATCTTCTGTTTAAATTTGTGGTTTTGAATTATGGAGTTGTTCAAATGGTATATACATAGATGAATTTTTTTATTTTGATGCACCTGATGCTGAAGTACCGAAATGTATGTTTCCGGATTTGTACATCGGTAATAAGCTTGACATCAAAAAGTGAAATCAGATATAAAGGAGTACTCTATAACATTAACACTAAGGAGTCTAGTAGGGCAATTAACGAGATATTTTCAAGGAAGCCAAATCGGAAGCGTTGATTTATGTGGGTACCGAGATTTAACGATGTGATTTGAATTCCGAATCAGCTTTTAATTTTGGGTAATTTTTTTCTCTGTTAATTCTGTTCATCTTCCATTCCGATATTTGGGTTTTTATCATCAAATTCCGTTTCTATTTTGTGTTATCTTGTGCAGTTGGGGATTTGCAGCTATCATCTATGAACAGTACATCTAAGTCAGCTTTTTTAGCATGAAAGAGGTGAATTACGAGTTTGGTTTATGTGCAATTTTCTTTTCAGTTTTTTGAGCATGAAAGAGGTGAATTACGAGTTTGGTTTATGTGCAATTTTCTTTCTTTTTGGTTGGAATTAATTACATCAATTTCTTTTTTGTCCTGCGAATAGCCAGAGATCTGTTTTGAGGGACAGAAGTAATATGTTCTTTCATCATGATGTCTTGATGCATTTTGCTATTATAATTTTTTCAAGTTGCATTCTAAAGAATTATTCTCTCTCTACCTTCGTTTTCTTTTCCTTTTTCCGGTGTTTGGTATGTGGTTGATGCTAATTGCTGACTGCTATTTTTTGTATGAAAAAAAGCTCGGGTAGGATATTCGGTCTGTTGTAAGTATATTTGTGATATTACTAGGTGCTTATTGCTTAAGCAATTATAATTGCTAGCTAATTATAATTGGATACCACATGGACTTCTATGGTGTGGGGGAAAGTGAAGCATGTTTGATTAGAACTCCTAGATCAAAAGAGCATCTTATAATTCTCATAATCTAGCCTTCTTCATGACACGGTTCTTTAATTTGCATTTTTTTATTCAAGAAGTTATTCAATAATTATTTTTTTGGAAAATATTAATTTGAAGTATACATAAGTGGCACTAACCCTATTGATTTTTATTTTTTGAAAGGTAAGCTTGTTGAATTTTATAAAATGATCTCAAAAATTGATTTTCACTTTAGTTCTTTTTTTGTTTTTTTGTTTTTTTTTGGTGCCATATGAGACACCCTTTGATAAGTCTGTACTATTGTTTGGCAAATCAACTACTTCACTTAGATTAATGGTTTTCATAGCAAGCATTTAATTTAATTTTTCATCCATCTTATGAGGCTAATCTTAAGTTGGACTAAAACTTCTCTTGCAATCTTTTCATAGACAACTTAAAGTTTGCAAATTTGGTCTTGCCATATCACTTTCAAATAATAATCATAATGCTATTCTTACAAATAGTTTAATAACCTTATTTTATAGGTAAGCTTCTCAAGAGACTTATGTTTCATCCTAAATTGGATAGAGTTAGTTTCTTTTGTAATTGGACCTCTCGTGTGAACAGTTTATAAATTTGTTGAGGTTGAGTTCATTTTGAGTTATCCTTTTCATTTCTGAAATTAACAATAGATTTTTGAATAAGGTTTTCAAGCATTGTTCTGTCTAGAATAAACCATACATATTTCTAGATAATAGGAATGTTGGATATGTATATTGTTTTAGTATCCATGGTGATTCTTTCTCGTCCTCTTGACGAGATTGATTAAATTTTGAGTCTTCAACGTTGTATTCCTACAACTTTGAACTTTAAAAAAAAAAAAAAAAACAAGAGAGAGAGATAGAGAGAGAGAATAAAAGGTTTAATAATAACTTAAATTCAAAGTATGAATTTATTCTACTTATATGTAGACATCATCCTTGAACTTGACCGTCTACTGCTTTTTATTACATTTAGGATGAGACTGTGAAAGAAGTAAAATGATTTGATTATTCATTTGTTCTTTATAATAGATTTACACTTTTACATTATAGCATTTTTGTTACATTCTAATGTCTAATTCCATGTATATTTACTTTTATTTTTCAGCTTATTTTGTTGGAACTTGCTGGTTAGTTTCCAATTTTAAGTTGATGTGAACTTGCAACAGCTGCTCATTTTAGCTTATAGATATTATGTAATGATCAAGTTTCAAATTGGAATGTAAAGCAAGTAGCTCTAATTTGACTCCATACAGTGTTTTCAATTTAATTGATTTTATGGAGTATGCATATATTGATGCTTTCATATGAATCTTTCATTTTATTCAAGTTCGTAGGGTCCATATGGCCTTTGTGGTAAATTGTCACCATATTTGTGGGAAGGTGTTGGAATTTTGTTTGTTCATAAAAAAAAAAGTGCACATATGTTCTTGAAATTTCTACTTTCATTAACAAAAAAATATTAAAACATCAAAAGTTGCTGCATTTTACTCATGTTGGAATTTTATTCCAATACCACAACAAATATATTTTGACTATCAATTTTAGAACAAAAACTCTGCAACACAGGCAGCGCCGGTGCTGCACCTAGAACTAAAAAATAATCCTAAGCTTAGGGTTGTATAGCATTAATTAGCCTTTCGTCTTATTCAAATTTACATTAATTAATTAGTGATATGCATGATGAAAAAGAGAACGGAACATATGGGCGCCGTTGCACACGCTCGCTAACGGCGAGTGGGGCCAATCCTCCTAGATGACGCTCGAAAGTCAAACAAAGCTCAAAATCAAATCACGTGAGATTCTTACAGCCTGTTAATGGGTACCATCTGACGTGGAGGCCGTTGGAGTCATTAGTCCAACTGTAATTTTATGCCATCATTCCTTCCAAGGAAAATTTCACCGCTAGCCACCCATCTATTTCTAAGTTCTTAAGTATATTTGATTATAATAACGTTGACCTCAAGCATAAATGTATATCAACCTGGTTAAATTTAATGCAATTTCAATATATAAACAGTGTGTTTGACAAATAGTGTATAGACCAATTGATTAATAGACTATCATATGCCATCATCATTTAATTAAATTACTCCATTCCCCTTTCTTTTCCCTAAATATATTGGGAAGTGAAGAGGACATATTTGAAATTCATTCGGTAATCTCAATTATTTGGTCCACTTTGTTTTACACAAACATTAAAAATGTTATTAGAAAAGCAAATTTTATGAAATGTGTTCTTAATTTACCCTTATTTGGTAACTAATTTTTTAATTTATAATTAAAATTATAATATAAAGTAAAGGTATATTTATGAAGTAAAATATAAAATCAACCTTTTAATATGAAGATAAAACTATGTGATTGAGATGAATAAAAAAGGATAAGTGAAATATATGAATGGGATATGACGAGTACTTTTTATAAAGTCAAATTGAATTTAGTTTATCATTATTTTTTAAAATGATATGATATAATAGTATCACTTGATAATTTACTAGTTGTCAAACACATTAAAAAAATATGATAATAATGTCATTATTATATGAATTTCCTGACGAATATAGAACGGTCAATAGGATAAAGAACAATATATCAGATTTTCTTTTGGAAACTATATGATGGTTTGGATACTAATCTACTAGTGAAGCAGTAAAATGTGGAGTAGTGGTGCAATTTGAGGTTTGTTCAACTAACTTTTCCGAGATCGGAAGAGCCAATCATAACCGTCGGATTTAGAGCAACTAAATCCGTATATTTGGGACTGTCACAGCTGTAATAAGCTGCGAAATAATGAGTAAAGGGTAGACCCCATTTGACGCTTTAAGAAAAGTGTCATTTGTTTTTTGTTTTGGACTGAAATCGCGTTTTAGGGCATGATTTAGTGATAAACAGCTGCTTGCTTACTGTCATGTTTTAAACGCCCTTCATATTATTGAATTAACAATAGGGTAGTTGGTTGATTTTTTTCTTAAGGATGTGTTTGATTCTCATTATCTATTGACATTATAATTTCACTTACCACTTATTTAACAACTGCTCATTTATAAACATAAATTTCAAATTTTTATTAAATTTACTCTACTCATTTTACCTCATTATAATTTCTTATTATAATTCAATGACAATAATGAGAATCAAACCGCCACTAATTTTTTTCTATTTTTCCTCTTTTGTGTTGTTTGCCTTTTATGGTTTCTTTTTTCTTTTTTTTTCTTTAAAGTAGAATTATAAACTGCAAATTAATATATGTTAAACTATTTTTTCTTTATGTTCTTAAATTAATATTTTGATCTAATATTTAATGGATAATGCGTAACACTCACTCCATCTTGTATTCACATATTGTCTACCTCATTGAATTACTTGTATGTCACGATAATCTAGACGTAATCGCGATATAAATTCAATGAGGTAGATATATAAGAGCTGGACACTAAATGAGATAGATGTATAATATTATCTATATTTAAATGGGAGATGGGGTGAAGGAAATAATACGACGGAGGAACTCGGTATTTTGAGAAGCCGGAGCGTGCCTTTAATAATGATGCTTGCACAAGCCGTTTCAACAAAGTATTAGCAATTCTCCACTCATCTTTCATTTCTACTACAGAACTTTGAAAAGGGAACAAAACCATGTAAATATCTTCTTTCAATAGTGTTCGAAAAGAATTAAAGAAGCATTATTTACACCAAACGATCTAAAATGTTGAAACATTAAACTTTCTCGTGCTGTAACAGTACCATATAGTGTTGTGGTATATAATATCTGACATTTCCACACATGTTTCAAATTAAAATCAGTAATTGATATTATATCACATTATTAGTTTGGCGTCATAACGGTATCAGACATCTGGTACGTGAATATTTTTACAAACAATCACGCTAAGACACATCTCCAAATATATTCAATTTTGTTCAATTCAATGTATGTAATTTAGCTCATGTCTCAAATAGTTCTAAATACATAGAACCCAAAACAATAATACTAAAAAGTATTTGTTCCATTAATTAATATCTTAACGTTTAAGGAACAATGGTACACTTTGTTGTACGGCAATAGGACATAACTAAAAATCTGTCCTGTGATAAAACTTTGAATCTAGCCCATGACCCGATATTCTTCTTCATAACATAACATAAATTTCATAATTCAATGTATCTTCTTGAATTATTATGTAGGGTAACCAAAGAGTGCAATTATTGCATTTTATAAATTCCTTTTTTGTCATTTGTTTTGTTATATTTCCAATAATGACCGAACACTCAAAAATCTCATACAACCCAAAATACCAAATTCGTTAGGTAATTAGTTATGCTGCCAGTTCAATTGTTTCCAAGAACCATCCGACCGGCCACACCCCCACCCCCAACAAACCACCAAATTTTATCAACCCCTAAGTCTCATTCCACTTGCACGATGGGTTGATCTATGTCTACTTAAAGAAATTGTGGTTCATCTCTACTTGATACTAATGAAGTGTAAGGTAAAGTTCAAATACCCAAGTCCATTCCCAATTGATAATTGATAATACTTGGTAAGGTACATACATGGTTTCTCGAAATATCTGCATGACGTGTAATTATTTAAAATGGTGCCCTGTGTTTAAATATTGACCGTTCACCTATTTGCATCTTTTCTTTTACATTTTATTTTTAGTACTGTGATGAAAATAAAAGTAAGACAATCTAATTAAGTACGTAACTTACGTATACGAAACACAATATTATGGAGAGAGTCTTCGGTAAGACGGTCTTATATGTTCAGTGGTAGGACTGTCTATTAAATAAATGACAACTAGACAATTTTGAGTTAATTAAATCCACCTAATCACTTTAGCAATAATAAAAATTAAAAACGAATCATTAACTATTCTCATCTAAACCCTTCCCCTATCCACGTCCATTTGCGTCTCTTCTTCTACCTGAATTTTACCAGAATCTCCGTTACAAGCAAATTTTCCACCTTAACTGACAGAGGCTAGGCATATGTTTTATTATATAAAAATCAAACCCCACAAGAATTCAATTGTTTATTTCTACTAAAGTTGTTCGATTGAATCGGGCTTTCTCTTCAACCGCCCAAAATTCCTCCTATTACCTATCTCCCTATCATTGGCCACCGAATGGCCTTAGTTCGAGATATGATCTTGTGCTCATCAAAATCAGTTGGTGGTTCTGATTAAAAAAAATTATTGGACATAACGACTCGTCCTTGAATCTCATTAGAGAGTAGGGGATATTGAACCATTCAACTTGGTTTCAGATCAAGTTTAAACGTGACGTAGCTAGTTCATGAAATCCAACGGAAATAAGAACGGGACTAGAGAGCCAATCTAGGGAGTTTAAGATTTATTGTTTAGGAGAATAGTTACTAACTGATTTTCAATTATTATTATTATGTTAAAGAGATTAGGTGGATTTAATTAATTATTTAGTTAAAATTGTCTAGTTATCATTCATGTAATGGATAGTCCTACCACTAAATATATAGGACCGTCCTACCAAAGACTTTCTCATATTATGAATAGTAAGCGCAATAAGTTGTGTTCACCTTGAACAATGTATCGCCTTGATGCACTTTGAAAATTCAAATCAAATTGTTAGTATATTCCTTCACATATTACAAGGAAGTTTCCAAGAACCCTTAACCCCACCCTCTTTAGGCCCAAAAGTTAGACTCACAAGCCACAGTGCATGCACCCCATTTGATAGTTCTTGTTTCTATATATACCTCTCATCATCTAACCCCACTTGCTGTGTCTTCCAAAATTCTCCCAGTAAAACACTCTCCAATCCTCTTCTTCCTGCCTTTCTCTCAGTATCAGTTTTTCTTCTGAATACAGAATCCATCACTCAAAATGTATGCACTAAATCCTTCTTCATCGGCGAGTTCTTCTTCCAGATCAGACTCAGATTCATCTGAATCGTCGTTTTCTGGGAAAAAAACCGCAAGGAATCCAAACATTTCTGAGAGAATTAAAGGTCCATGGAGTGCTGAGGAGGACAAGATCCTGACCCGACTCGTGGATCAATATGGCGCCCGGAACTGGTCCCTGATCAGTAAATACATAAAAGGCCGATCCGGGAAGTCGTGTCGGCTCCGGTGGTGCAACCAGCTCAGCCCGACCGTCGAGCGCCGTCCCTTCACGGCGGCGGAAGATGAGGCCATTTTGGCCGCCCATTCTAAATACGGCAACAGATGGGCCACCATTGCCCGGTTGTTTCCGGGTCGGACTGACAATGCCGTGAAAAATCATTGGAATTCGACGTTAAAACGAAAATACCAACAAAAACAGACTCAACCAGAATCAATGGAGGATGCGAAAGACATTATTGCATCTGGATCTAATAATGGAAGAAGTAATGAGATTAATAATAATAACGCGGTGGTGGTTCCTGTGATTGGTGGGTTTGATGATTGTAACGATCCCATGACGGCATTGACATTAGCGCCGCCGGGGATGGGTTGCGATGTGATGCCGGAGAGGGCGAAGGAGAGTTTTCCGGCGGAGTTTTGGGATGCAATGAGGAATGTGATAGCCAGAGAGGTTAGGCAGTATGTAACGACGTCGTTCTTTGAAGCTTCACAACAGTTCCGTTAAATTAAAGGCTATTGTGCAGATGTTAATTCTCTCTCCGAAGCAGGTGGGAATGGGAGGAAGAAGAGAGCATTAATTTTTTATTTCTTTTTTCGTTTTTTGTTTTAAAAACTTTTAAATAATTAAAGTCCACGGTGTATCAAAAAAATTTGAAGTCCACGGTAAATTTGTTTCTCGACAAATTTTTCATATAAAAAAAAAGTATATATGTACGAATGGTGTTATTGCTATTGCTAGATGTCTAGTTACGTTATGCCGTCGACTCTTATGGCTAGTCATCAGTGCCACATAAGCATCTGACGGCATAATACCGTTAGATATTTAGCGGTAAATCATTATTGTTTCATGTTTAAGCGATGTTCATCTATAACTTTTAGAAATTGATACTTACCCTCATTGTTTACCTTTTTGGCGCTATTTATCCCAAAATGTTCACTCGCGAAAGGGTCGCGGGGTTACACCGCCTCCCTGCCTACATAGAGGGTTGTTATTGGCCCTCCCACATGTGGGTGGGACCTGTTATTGGCCCTCCCACATGTGGGTGATCCCACCCACATGTGAGAGGGCCAATAACAACCCTCTATGTAGGCAGGGAGGCGGTGTAACCTCGCGACCCTCTCGCGGGTGAACACAACTGATTATTTACCTGTTTAACTAAAATAAACTATAATATCCTTCAATTTTAATTAAAATAAAAAGAAATATATTATAAATAAATAAAAATATATAAAGAAACTTATCAATATCAAAAATAATTTTTTAACAATCATCTAATGAGTGTCATTATAGCACCCAATGTTCCGTCAATACATATAATCATCTATAGTCACATAACGTGAATATATACAATCACATTGCTTATATATATAGTCAGATTGGTAGGACATACGGATGCAATAACGAGGGGTGTAGTGAGGTAGCCACTATCAGCCGTAGCTACCCCGATTTCCAGAAAAGAAACCTTTTTTTTACCATTTGAAAAACTAAAAAAAAATTCTTGTGTTTCGACTAAAAGTCGTCACGTTTCGACTACTCCTTCCACTATCTTCTTATTAGGCCTTAATAACATGACACGCATGGTTGTAAAAAATTTCATCAACATTGCATTTTTTTTTTACTTTGAATTTGATTTAACTTTTTTTAACAATGAACTAAACCACATTATTGCGCTTCTAAAAATTGACGACCCAGGAAACTATAAATAAAAGGTTAAGGACATTTTTGTATAAAAGTTGAAAAGTTGAGAGCGGCAAGGGTAACTTAGCCATTAATTTTTTATTTTGAATTATAAAAATAAGGGTTAATTTGGCAAATCGTCCCCAACCTTTAAGTTAAGAACTTGATTCGTCCCCAACATTTTTTAAGACACACCACAGCTCCCAACCTTTCAAAAATGCACACAAATCGTCCCTATTACTACTATTCCGCCAAATTTTTATAAAAATGACGATTACAACCCCATAAACATTTTAATTTTTTTTAAAAATATTTAAAAATAATAAAAAACGAAATCCACCCCACCCCACCCCACGTCTCCCTTGCCACCGGCAGGCCGGCGGGGTGAATCCCTCCCCCATTTTGCTGCCGGAAATGGCAGCAAAATGGTGGGGATTCACCTCCCATTTTCTGTCATTTCTGGCAACAAAATATTGCCAGAAACCATTTCCGGCAGAAATTTCACCCCTCATTTTGCTGCCATTTCTGGCAGCAAAATGCTGCCGGAAATGGCAGCCAGCATTTTACTGCCAGAAATGGCAGCCAATTCCGACAGAAATGGGGGAGGGGTGGCAGCAAAATGGGGGGGGGGGATTCACCCCCATTTTGCTGCATTTTTAGCAGCAAAATGCTGCCATGAATGACAGCCAAATGGTTGCCATTTCCGACAGAAATGGTGGGGTGGGTGAATCCCCCCCCATTTTGCTGCCATTTCCAGCAGCAAAATGGGGGGTTCACCCCCTTTTTGCTGTCCTTTTTGGCAGCAAAATGGGGGGCCCCCCATTTTGCTGCCATTTCTGGCAGCAGAATGCTGCCGGAAATGGCAGCCAAATGGCTGCCAATTCAGGCAGAAATGGGGGGTGAATTCCCCCATTTTGCTGCTGGAAATGGCAACCACTGGAATGAACCATTCAGGCGGCAAAGGAAACGTGGGGTGGGGTGGGGTGGCTTTTTTTAGTTTTTTATTATTTTTAAACATTTTTATAAAAAATTTAAAAAGTTTATGGGGGGTATAATCGTCTTTTTTATAAAAATTTGGCAGAATAGTTACAATAGGGACGTTTTGTGCGCATTTTTGAAAGGTTGGGGGTTGTGGTGTGTCTTAAAAACAGTTGAGGATGAAACTAGTTTTTAACCTAAAGGTTGGGGACGATTTGCGAAATTAACCCTAAAAATAACATGAAGATGGGTTGGTTTAAAGCAAGGCTATTCATTGGTTGGTTTGTGTAAAGGATGACAAGAATTGAAAAAGGTTGTACGGCGGCTGGCCACCACACGCATCGTTCTTTTATAAGTTAATTATACTTAACGTCTTTAATTTTTCAAGTAATTATAAATCACATCTTCAATTTTTAATTTTCTTTCTGTGAATCCTCAATCTTTTAAGAAATCTCAAGTTTAGTCTCTAGTGACGGAAATCGTCAATTTCATCTGTTAAAGTCAATGGGCATTTTTTTTGGTGAAACAAATATTTCAATTTAAAAAAAGAGGGACTCCCCGTCCCCAAAAGAGCTTGCCGGTGGCCTCAGGGAGGGGGGCCGTTGTACTGCAAGAAATGACAGCTATTTCCGGCAGCTTTTTTGGGAGGCAGTCTCCCCCAATATGCTATTCCCCCACTGTGCTGCTAGAAATGACAGCAGGTGCTGGGGGCGAGGTAGTTCTCCCCTTTTTATTTTTTATTTCTAGACTAAAAATACTTATTTTTTATATTTTACTAAAAATGCCCATGACTTTAACAGACGAAATTGACGATTTCCGTCACTAGGGATTAAAATCGAGATCTCTAAAAAGATTCAAGACTCATAGAAGGAAAATTAAAGATCAGAGATGCAATCTATAATTACTTGAAAAGTTGGAGACGTTCTGTGTAATTAACCCTAAAAATTTAGGTATGGCAGAATGCTCCATGTTTACAGCATGCTTGCTTCACTCTCAAAATATTGATCATATGAAATATGGTAATCACTTTTAATCTCTTTTACCCCATTTTTTTAATTTTTTTCTTCGTAAGTGTCATGTCATATCTTCACTATTATTTTATTTTTTTTAAATTTGTTTCTATTTCTCTCATCTTTTTTTAATTTCCCACTCTTTGTCTTTACTTTTATCTATTTTTCTACTCAATTTCTCTCTATCTCTCCCATTGCCTTAGATATTTAAAACTGACTATGCATTAGAGATGCTGAGTACCATAAAAAGTAACAAATGATTGTCTATTTATCTTCACTTTATTCCTTCTCCTCCTCTTTGATTCCTACTTCTTCATTTCCCCTTCACCTATATTCCAATATCAAGATCGGAATCCACCGCATAATGAGATACTAGTTTAGGGCCCGTATGAAAATAATTTCAGTAGAACTGATTTTGTGAATAATGAATTTTTTTAGAGAACGTGTGAGTTATAAATAAATATACGTGCAAATTTACAAATTATAAAGTAATGAGAAGTTACAAATTTACGTGCAAAATTATTTTGATGGGTAAATAAATATATAGTTGAAAATGTGTTTCAATGAGAATTGATTTTAAGAAAATAATTTCCATACATGCCATTAGAAAAAAAATTAAAAAAATAAGAAACATATGAGACTTATTAATTTTTTATGTGTATTTTTCTCATGTTGGACTTTGAACTATAACTTTATGCGTTGGAGATGAGAAAGCCCTCCTTACCATTGACAATAATAAATTGTAAATCAACTAATATTGATTTGTATTAATTTGTAGGATTTGGAGTGTAAATAATAGAAATGAACATGTGAAACTTTTTCTTTTTCTAACTTGTATTTTATTAATCAAAACTAGTAATTTCATCTGTGTGTTACACGAAATGCTTTGACCAAATAAAATAGACAACATATAAATAGTATAATCCATGATTGTGTAAAAATTGTTAAACATCTATTATACGTTTCAACAAAAAATGATATACAAATGTATTAAAAAATAATCCCACATGGTCATTTGGGAAAGTTAACGTTAGAATTTATCCGCTTCAGTGTTGTAAGTTTCAGAGTGAACGGGATAGTGGACAACATTTATTATTCCAGAAGCTATTGCATTTTGAAAGCACAAGGGAGTTCTCAAGAGAACTTGCGTTTAGTAAGCGAAATTGAGTTAATTATGTCAAACATTACCTAATAGAATTGTAGATCTGATATAAATTAAAATTTACATACCTAACGGTTAAAGAAAACATATGACTATAAATTGTTGAATGCCTCCATATAAACAACATTTAACGTAGACTTACTAGGCTCACCGTTGTTGTCACATATCATAAACTTCAAGTCATCATGATTCATGACCCCCGAAACGGCTACATACAATTACCCATGGGTGAACTCAGGCCCCCAAAGGAGAATACCAACATTCTCAAGAGATTGACCTTAACTCTCGTTAATAGTCATCGCATAACAGACCATCAACGGGAACTGTCTCCGCTGAAAGGTGATTGACAATCGAATATTTGATAGAGTGAGGGTTGATCTGGGAATAACAATATAACTTTTTAATAATTTATTCGTAAACCGTCGGTTCATTTAACAAATATTAAAGAATTAAATTCGGTTATAAGAGTATAAAAAACCATATTATATATATAATGAGTTATATAGAAGTCAATTTAACTCTAAAACAACCGGCAATTTAAATGATTAATGTACTCAAATATTGATTTGACATAGGTGAAATGTTTTTAAGCTAATATAGAAATCAAACTAACAGTATAATTAATATTATCACGTATTGATGTATATAAAAGCTGTGCCATGTAAAGTTTACCACGAAAGAACAATGGACAAAATAAAAGTAGACAATTTAATATTCATCTGGATGAATGCTTTTTTTTAAAATAATTATTAAATTAGATATAAAAAATGGTCTCATTCCAAATCGCGGTGACTCTAAATCAATCAAGTGGGTAATAACTCCGATAAATAAATGCTCCAAGGACAGATCAAATGCCTTAGTAATTAGCAAATACACAACCAATTATGCATTAGTCCAACATGAGAAGTTGAAAACACAAAACAACGTTCACCCAAAGTTACAATGCGTTCGTAATTAATTTAATGCACATAAATGAGAATTGAGACGACTCCTTTAAAAACAAAATATCTTATTTTATTTTCAATTTAAAAAAAAATTGATTCTTTTCAAAAAAAATTGATTGATTAATGCTTTTGCATTAATAAAAAATTAAAGGCTAGAATAAATTTTTTGCAATTTAATATTTAAATTCATTATCTATAAAGATAATCGTCATTGTAAAGTCGGACTACAAGTCTTTTTTTTTTTTTGTCTTTACAAATGTTTTTTTAAATAAAATTATTTTACATTAACTTCAAAGTATTAATATTCAATTAAAAATAAGTTGTGCAACTAATGAAGAAAGTTTGCTAAAATATATCATTTAAACAAAGGTTTACACACAGACATAATAAGCAACCATACAATATGTATATAGAAATACAGGAAATCTATTCCATTAAGGTTGATTGTTTGTTTTACTATTCAAATTCTATAGCAATTGAAAGTTAACTTTGATAGAGTGATACGTATATAGAAACCTAAAGATTTTAAATTCTTGATTTCTGATTATCTCTTCATATTATGTTAAATAAATTATTTATATATAATTCTTGAAAATAATAGAAAGATAAAAAAAATTAATCAAGGGCTAAGATTAAGAGGTAAACCAATGGCAAAGATATTTACCGGATTTAGAAAGTGATTTTGGGTGGAAAAACAGAAAAAAGAAACTGTATTGCTTTTAAGTATATATATACATATATATATACACATATATATACATATTAGATTGGATAGATAGAAACAGGATTCTTTAAGACAAAAATTTGCAATAGACATAGTTACCTATAGAAACAGTTATTATGACGTTATGTAAGCAGATTTGTAGAAAATTTAACTGCAAAATAAGTTATTAAAATAAATAAATCCATTATTTTGTGAAACCAAAGGCCCTTGTTCATGGCTTCATGCAAGCACTATTTTCCCCATTTGTTATCATATGATCCAATAGATCTACAAAAATATAAAAATATTCCAATAGCGACAAATATGAATAGTAACAACACCAGACAATGATGTATCATAATATCTTCATACTCATATCAGCTGGTACTATTATGTCACATGATCTATTTAATGCGTTAACGGGAGTACTTCTACAAAATTAGATAAGGCTCTTTATAAATGAGCCTTACCCTTATTTGACACAAATCTAACAGCCTCACATAGTGTGGGGCTACTTTTATTATATTCATATCACATCAAGATAAGACTCCATTATAAGAAGCCTTATTTATCTTTTAAAAAAATTTCGCGTTAAAGGTGTCAAGACATTTTGGTGCTTAAACACTTTAAATAGAATAATTGTGTCTTCGTACAAGAATTTATAGATAGATCAGACCAAGTGGTACCAATTTTGATCAAAAGAGTAGTACACCCGTCCTTATCACTTTATTAAAAATAACTAAAGAGTAGGTAACTTTTTGGTTTTACTTGTTAGCTGGCAAAACCAACACCAAAAACTTGAGTTAAATCGTTCAAGTTTCTATGAGAGTTAGAATTGTTAGAGCAATTTTTAGAACAGGGCTTTTTTCCTCAGTTAGATTGGTTTCTAGTTTGGCTTCGATTTAATTTTTTTGTTTTTTTTTTGACACCCCTAAATAGAGCCGATTTAGAAACAGAAAGACGTGTATATTTTTAACAGTGCTGACATAGTGACACTGAAAGCTTTTATATTCTTGGTGAAGGGCAACCATCATACAAGAAAACTTTATACTTTAATGGAATGATTTACCATTGAAATTTGTGGTTTCCATTGTTAAGCCATAGCCCATAATTTAGGATTGGGTAAAATAAACATAACCAATCTGAACCAAACTAAAATCAAATGGTTTGTGTTAGTACAAAATCGTTTGTAATTTGGCATTTTTAATTTTTGCCAAGTGTCAAAATATTTTTGATATAATTTACATAATATTTTTATGTGTGATATTTTAAAGCATGCAAATTAGATCGGAAGAGCGCGTGGCCGAAAAGATAATGTTGGAGCATGTGTACATTGTCTTGAGGCACAAGAATTTCGAACTCATGCATATTCTTAAGTTTCCTAATTCTAGTTGTATTGAATTTACCTTATTTGATTAGGTTAAAACTCATGCATGTCAAGTTCTAGTAGAAATAGAAAAGGTTTGTATTTATGGTATAATAGAATTCTAACTTTCCTTATTCTTATTTCCTATATGTATATAGTAATTTTGGAGTCATGACTTGATCTCAAGGATTCAAAGACTACTCTATATATATGTTACTCTCTTGTAGGGTTTGAGCACCACTACTTGATGAGGTAAAGCTTTCACGCATATTATTCTTCAAAGCTTGGACCGAAAGGAGAGAGAACAAACACACTGCCGTAAAGCCGCGAGATTCATTCTTGCATTCGGACTTCAATTTCTTAACCGTGTTTGTTTGGTAAAACCCTACATAGTGCATTGATTGAAGATCATATATGTGCGAGGACTATCCAGACAAGATTGAAGAGTGTTAGGAGTTCTTGTTTCCCATGATGAGTCTAGATGGATTCTAGGAGACTTGATGTACGTTCCCGTGTGAGCGCGATAGCGAGAGGACAGGAGCAGCGCATGTTGCCACATGTCAAAAGGCGTAAAGAAGGGAGTTCCTTTTATAAGTTTTTCCTTTTGAATGTTTAGTGTATATTGCGATATCACTAAGTCTCTCCAATTGTGCTAAACTCTTATCTATGTTAGTGAATTGTTTGTCTTGTGGTAAGGGTGTCTGTAGTTTTCCCAATTAGGTTTCTACGTCAACAATTTCAGTATTTTTAATTTTTGCATACATACTCGAGCTAGACATATCTAGGTCGCGTTACACTTTATGCTTTACATCCTGACTAAAGTTTAATAACCACCGTATTCACAGTTTGGTCACGTTTGGTTCTGTTTTTTTAAAGTTTTCAAATGGTTATGGTTATGAAAATGAATAACCATTTGATTATGGTTTGGTTATGATTTTCATTCCAAAACCATTAACAAACCATAACAAAGATAAATGATTTGATTTCGAATTTATTAACTTAATTCTTGATTTAAGTTTCTAAAACTAAAAGAATAAAGTTGCCAAAAAAATCTCAATTTCTAACGTTAATTACACCTAATGTCCTCAACCTTTCAAGTTATTATCGATTACGTTCCTAAATTTGAATTTTACTTTTTGACGTCACCAACCTTTCAAAAGTGTAAGGTCCCTGATACTGAAACAGTTAATTTTTTTTGTTAATCTTGGGGGTATAATGGTAAAACACAAAAAAGTTAAATGTTTTAATTTTTAAGAAAACATATAAAATGAAAAGTTAAAAAAAAAGTAAAAAAGGGGACCCCCAACTTCTTGGCTGCCATTTCAAGCAGCCTTCGGGAAGGAGGGAGGGAGGGGGAAGTCTCCGCACCTTTTGGCTGTCGAACGGTTGTCAAAAGGGGGGACGTCTCCTCCCCATGTTGCCGGAAATGGCAGCACTTTTGGCTGTCATTTCCTAGAGCCGTTGACCTCGGCAGCCAAACGTGCTGCCACTTTCGGCAGCGTTTGGGAGGGAGTCTCTCCCCATATTCCGGAAGCCAAAACCCCCTTTTTGGCTTCCGGAAAGGATGGGGGGTTCCCCAATTTTTCCTTTTTTTTTTCAATTTTTTATTTCATATATCTTTTTAAACATTAAAATATTTAACTTTTTTGTGTTTTACCATTATACCCCCAAGGTTGACAGAAAAATTAACGGTTTCTATCCCAGGGACCGTAGGTGTAAGCTTTTGAAATATTAGGGACGTAAAAAAGAAATTCAAATTTAAAGACGTAATCGATAATAACTTAAAATGTTGAGGACATTCGGTGTAATTAACTCCAATTTCTATTAAAATTATGTAACTTAATTCATAGGGTATAATTGCTACTCCTATAAGATACATATTTTTCTATTTTTATCTTTAGTTAATAACCTCGTTGAACTATATTTTATAATATTCTATATAACCATAACCGAATTAAACCAAACAAAGCCGAATAGTTTGGTTTCGATTTGGTTTTAATATTACAAAATAACCAAATGGTTATTTTCTCAAAAAACCATCGATTTTTGATTTGATTAGTTTTCTTAAAACCACAACCAAATCAAACCACGCCCAGGCCTAGCATATATATAATTCATCTCTCAGTATTTCATATTTGACCCATGTCCCCATGAGTTTGGTGATGAGATGTGTATAAATCTGCACAACTGGAAACCACAAACTATTTCCTTCTTTTCTAAGAAAAAATATTTTCTTTTTTAAGAAAATTGCATGAGTAAATGTTTTATGTTAACTATGTTAAGTTGTTCGAATGGTGTAAAACTGATTAGGCGTTAGGCGAAATGTGTCGTACTGGTTAGACACTCATGTCTATGGTGAGAGGTTTTGCGTTCAAACAACACATCTTTCCTCAAATTTTATCACCTTCCCTGTACATAATCATAGGGTGTGTCTCAATGCACATTACGTAATCATATAACACTATATAGTACCATATTTATATAGTGTTAGGTCATTTTTAATCTCCCCTACATCCCTTTATATATATATATATAAAGGAAATTGCTTGATGTTTAGGATCTGAGTTAAATACACATTTAATCACTCAATTTACCTTTTTATTTTTAAATCATCACCAATACTTAACCCGTTGCCCATTACTCACTTAACTTATAAACGTGTTACATATCCATCACTAAACTTAAAAAAGTGTTTTCCATCCATCACTAAGACAGATTTTGTTAATTACATTTAACGGAGTAGATGAAGTAACTTAATGGCAAAGTGACGTGGCTTAACTACTCACCGCGTGGTAAATGAAATATCTTTATGATCATTGAACTATTCAAGGTGTTACTAATTGGTCACTAAACTTACATTTAAGTTACTAATCTATCATTAAATTTTAATGTGTTACTAGTTGGTCACTAAACTTGCCTCTAAGTTACTAAACCGTCATTGAACTTTAACGTATTACACGTTAGTAACTAAATTTACAAAATGATATCAATGTATAACGTATAAATACCATTTTGAGAGAGATGGTAATTGTTATATTCATCACATGTTTGCAACCTAAAAAAGAGCGCATATATGGTGTGTGGCCGTGAAAAGGACCCCACGTTGGTTCCACATAAAATTAGCTTTGGCAGAATATTGTGGGCTAGGAGAGCCTTGGATGCTTTGCTGCCTTGTGAGTGACTTTAGTTATTAAAAAAAATTGGTAAAGGAAAAAGAAAAGAAAAAGAAAAGAAATATAGAGTTCTGCGTATATAATTTATTTAATTTAATGTAGTGTTTAGTATATCCGTATTAAATTAAATCCTAAGTATAGGTTAATTAATTATTAATTATTTTCGTTTAGCACAGTCATGGAAATTTGATGGATTTGCATTTTTGAAATATTTTTGATTGAATACTTCAAAAAGCAATGTTACAATTGCCTTTTTCGATCTAGCCCTCGTATTTTGCTAACAGCATCAGAACAACATTCTCACCACCAGTCGCAAAAATTTTCACCCCCTTTTTACATCTATAAGCAATCTTAAAATCTCTAACGATTGGAATTCGTCAATTTTATATATTCATGCCTAAAATGAGAGCAAACGCCATGGAATCAAGTGAATAAGTAAAGGGCATAATTATTTTGTTACTTGACCAAGTTGATTTTTAGTGTTTCAATTTGAGTTTGTTGTGTTGTCGCGCCTCACAAAGCAGCGTCCTTTTCAATCAATGCCCGGGCATCCCATACATAACCACCGAACAACTAATCCCCGTACTAAGTTCTCTCAGGTGCGTACTCTTTTTTTTCCTTAATGACATAAAAGGTTCATGACCATTGATCGTAGTTTCTAGGAAGTTGATTTTTTGGGGGGTAATTTTCACTCTAAGTACCCAGCATTTTAACTTTATATTAATTTTGTCCCCATTCTTTTTTGTTGGGGCTTACTAGGCCCTCAACCTTTCATTTATTATCGTATTATGCCCCCAATATCACTTTGGTTCTCAATCTTTTAATTTTTACCATTAACACTTATCAATATGGCCATTATACCTTTATTTCTTTTCCACTATAGGTCCCCTAGCCTTTCATTTTTATACAATTTGTTCACATTCTTGTTTGGGTGTAAATAACCCCTAACATTTAATTTATTGTCGCGTTACATCCCTACTAATATCTTCGATCATCAACCTTTCAATTACTACTATTAATTCCTATTAAAATCACCATTATAATTAAAATCACCAGTATACCCTTTATTAGTTAAATAAAAAATAAAAAATAATATAAATAAGAAGTCCATCCATCTTTTGTTCTCTCACTCCAATGGCAACCACCGGAAATAGTGATAACAAAAAAACTTGACTACACCAAACTAGATTAATACCTAATCTGTGTAAAAAAAAGTTTCTGATCCGAGAACCGATGCAACAGATCATATCATATTTTTCGATTTATCATAGATCATGTAGTGGATACGAATCATGGTGGATCCACAAAAAAAAAAGAAAGAAAAAAAACACATTTTTCAATTTACAAAAATGAAACCGAACCTTAATGCTCTAATTTAAATTTATGAGAGATAGATAACATATTAGGGGTAAATCAGGATGATAATCAGATAATAAACTAAATTAGAATTAGAGTGATCTGATGGTAGATTAAGAAATCTGATCTGATTTGTCGCACCGATATTTAGATCAACAATTTTTTTCGACGTGGATTTGATATCCATCAAGACCGTTATAGATTGAGTTCTTTTGTTATAATTATCTCCCACGGTACATTGTTATTGGGTTGTGTTGGATTGGGTTAGAGAGGGCGGAATTTTTATTTTATATTGTTCGTTATTTTTTATTTAAATAATTAATGGTATAATGATAATTTTAATAGATATTAACAGTAAAAATTAAAATGTTAGGTATAGAAAAATGTTAACAAGGATATAACATGACAAAAAATTGAAAGATGGAGGTCCTATGAGCCCCCAAAAAGGATGAGAACAAAATTATAAAAAAATTGAAAGGTTGGGGGATCTATAATGGAAATAAAGAACTAAAGGTATAATGGCCATATTGATAGGGGTTAATGGTGAAAATTGAAAGGTTGGAGATGAAAATTGACGTTGGGGATATAATAAGATAATAAATGAAAGTTTGAGCACCTAGTGGGCCCAAAAAAAGAATGGAGGATAAAATTGATACAAAATTTAAAGGTTGGGGAGACCTAGAGTAAAAATTACCCTTTTTTATTATCTGTTGGTTTTTTATTGTGATCCAATTAGTTGGTCATGTGAGATATGACTCCTATTTCTATGTTATTGTGGTTATGGGTTGTTAAATCAGCTTGTTGTATTGTTTATAAATAGACTACTTTAGAGTGAATAAAAGTGTAACCTTTGGCGTTGTTTGAACAAGTATTGTAGCAATCAAGTTCCCACGTTTTGAGTAGGAGCTCCTGGGTTCGAACCATACTTGCCCTTCCCATATTTCCCATCCCCTCCTTTCCCCTATCTCCGACTTGTATTTAAAAAAAAAAAAAACTGCTTTTTCTTCATCTTTAGACTTTGGCTTGGTTTCAAAAGGCAGTGAATTCAAGTAGAAGAGATCATATATCTCTGGTGGAAATCATACTACTCTAGCAAGCCTTTGAAGGAGAATTTGCTTTGCCATTCCTGAAGGACAATGGTGTAATGATTCTGGCATCTAGTGGTGGTTTTAAATCTGAGCTCATACATGCATTAACTTTGAGGAGTGTTCAAGCAAGTTTAGTTGTTTTTCTACACTTCGAGAGGTTAGGGTTCCGCATTGTGGTTGTATAATTTTGTTATCAACATATTGTAACCTCAACAAATGGTATCAGAGCTATGGTAGGAGGATAAAAGTGGAAGAAAAAACTAGAAAATCATACCTGAAATCGAAGAAATTGCTCAGATCAATTTTGAAAGAAACCCTAAATCTGCAACTTCAAAGTACGATTCTCGCCAATCCAGACATCATTTGAGAAACCAAGACCAGATCTATGATCCTTGCAATGAGACGAAGCTATAGATGGAACATGATTTTCTGGCGGCTCTCCAGCACTGGCTCTTGAGGTATACACACCTCTCTAGCTTGAAACTATGGGTAGTTTTTCTGGTAAGTTGAGGATGTTTTTCGGTGGAGTTCCCGTTCGAGGCTGTTTGTGCACTGTTTCAAAACCTATCTAGCTTTACTTATTTACAAAGTACCAAATAACAAATAACACTGTTGTTCAACAGTGTTGGGTAATATCATTCTAACTTAAACTTTAGGAGTATGATTTAGGATTGTTGATTATTTTGAATGCTTGGATGGCATATGATATGTTAGATGATATGTTTAGTTGAATACTTGCTCTCTTGTTTGTCATAAAGTTGTGACTTGATTTTTCATTGAATTTCTTGAGTGTTCTTGATAGGTGTTTTGTGGTATTACTTGTTTTGATATTGGAAAAATTTGTATTGGTAAATATTGTCATGTGCCTGAATGATGAGTGATTTACTAATTTAAACTAAATAAGTAACTAATATCTAAATACTAAATTATGAAATTGCTAATTAAAATAGAACTTTAACATTCCTTCCCCTTAAAAGTTACCCTTGTCCTCAAGGGTAGACATATCTTAATTCAATTTTCTCTGATGTTTCCAATTAATAATTAAATATGAAATAAGTTCTTGTAGTCGATCTATTGATCTTATGATTTTCCTCCAAATTTGATGGCTCCAATTGGTACAACATGTTGGATTGGCAAGGCTTCTGATCTCTTGTAATTCCCATTGTGGTTTATGATCTATAGTAGCAACTAATTAAAAAGCTTTAACAGATGGAACTATGATCTAATTGCTAAAACTTAAGCATGAAATGTCCAAGTCTTCATGCAACCATAGAGCTTTGTTCTTTCCATAGGCATTGGAGGAATCAAATAAACCAGGACATTTATAGAAATTATCTTGACATTTTTGGGCTTTCGCTTTATCAAAATGATTAAGCAACCAAGCTGCATCCAAGAGTCTCTTCTCTTTAAAAGAATAGTTTACATCTTTGAATGTCGAGGTTATTGGCAAGATGAAACCGGCCCTCTTTTCTTCAACTGAATAATTGGCATCTTGGAATGAGGTGAATGTTGGCATTAAAAAACCTATCGTCCTTTCTTCGAAAGAGTAATCATCATAGTCAAATTGTTGCTCCATTGCTAGAATTAGCGCAGCGTGTAGCCGACTCTAATACCAAATGTTACAAACACCAATAGAATATAGTGAATTAATTCGAGGAAACTCGACCCTCCCAAGATGTTGATTTTTCGGAAGAAACCAATAGAATTCCTAGGAACAAACACTAGTTTGTAAATAATTTCATTCCACACCTTGTTCATCAACTTTATATCTTTAAATAGAGATAAAATGAACACTATCCCACTAATTCACCCGCTAACATGATAATAGTTAAATACATGGACATTATCCCTAACTATTCTTTTACTAATTCAAAGTAAATAAGTAACTAATATCTAAATACTAAATTATGAAATTGCTAATTAAAATGGAACCGTAACAGATTGCTAAGGAATTGTGGGAAACTTTGACGAGATATTTTTGACAAAAAGCTTTACCAAACGTGATTTACTCTCTTGAAAAAACTTGGCTATTATTTTACTGAACTTTATTCCTGAATCGTATCTAGAGATGGTAGGAATGCTGTCAAATTTGGTAGAGATAAATTGACTTAGGCTTTTGTGATAGATGCCTTAGAGTCTACAGAGTTAGAGAGCTTGTCTAGTGATACTTAAGGGATGGATGAGTCCGGAGAGAGTCATACTAGCTGTAGTCGTAAGTAGAGCAGAGAGAAGTAAATGGGTACATCTAAGTCTCGGGATAAGAGTAGTAAGAACTGCTACAATTGTAGCATGTTGGGGCACTTTAAGAGAGACCGTCCTAACTCAAAGAGGAAGCAAAAGGTACAACCGGGTAGTGATCAGAAGCTTATTGCTATTGCTGATTCCTTTCATGACTTTCATATCAATGAAACGATTATGCTGGCACTACTAGTGACCAAAGAAACCTACGTGCTATAAATGTAAGCAATAATGACTTTAGTAAGGAGTGGATACTAGATACATGTGCTATTATTCATATATGTCTCCATAGATCTCAGTTATATAATTATAGAGAGTTTGAATCTAGACAAGTCTATTTGAGAGATGACACTACACATACTACATAAGTGATAGAAGATATTACCATTAGGATGCATAATGATATTGTCAGGCCTTTATTGGCTATTACATATGTTACTGAGATGGCTAGGAGCCTTATTTCTTTGAGTGTGTTAGAGGATCAAGGCTAAAGATTTGGGTTTCATTGTGGTATCCTTGAGCTTGCAAAGAGATCTCTGGTAGTTACAAAAAGACCAAAGAGGAATTGGTTGTGTGTCCTTCAAGGTGAAGCCTTAGAGAGTGAAGAGTCAGCTCTATCTTCAGTTGTTAAGGATAAGATAAATCTTTGGCATAGCATAATGGGACACATTGGGAACAGAGGGATTTAATGCTTTAGTGACCAGAAGTTGTCGGGGAACGATAGTGCTACGCATTTGAGCGTTTATTGCATGTGTGTTCAAGGAAAGTCACACAGGGGGTTAGCTTTGAGATCAGTGAGCATTACACAAAGCACTCTCTTGATTACATTAATACAGATTTGTGGGACTAGAAAAACATCCTATATGTGGGGAAACAAATTTTTTCTGTCCATTGTCAATGACACTCAAGGAAAGTCGAGGTATATCTCCTTAAATTCAAATAAGAAACCGTCAGTAAATTCAAGTCTTGGTTTGCCTTAGTTGAAAATCAAATAGTAGAACTGTGAGAACTTTTAGGACTAACAATGGACTGGATTTTTGCAACTATGAGTTTGTTAAGTTATGCAAAAGCAAGAGTATGATAAGACATGTCCCAGAGAAAAGAAACCCTAGAAAATATGGTTGTCCTTCTGAGAAACATGTGCCCCAATCCCGTGGATATCTGATCCTCCATTTCCAAATACTTTAAGATCTTCTACCCAAAAAAGAAATAGAAATGGTTTTCTGTTAGGATCTTTCAAAAGAAGAGGAAAAAATCCCGACCGATTCTCATTCAACCAAATACAAAATCCTCCATGTTTTTTCTTATGTTCAAAAAAAAAATTTGCAACCTCAGCTATACTCTAAAACCTGAGAAAAAAGATGAATCTTCTGCTAGTCCGGAAGCTCAGAAAAAAGAGAACTCCTTAGCCACTCTGGAAGCTGAGGAAAAAGAGGAATCGTTAATCTCTCTTGATCTTGAATTGTCTGAAAAAAGAGATTTGAAGGAGGTTTTGGGCGAGGGCATGATATTCTTTGTTAAGCCAAAAGATGTTGCAAATATTTTGGAGCATCTTCCAGTCACTTTGGGCTATTCTTAGTGGAACAAGATCTAAAGGTCCGGATAGAATAGGATCTAAAGGCCCAGATGGAATGGATCTGGATTCTAGCCTGGTTAATGAAAGTGACTTACAGCGGCTGATAGGTTTTGGCTCCCTTGTTGCGCTTTTTGACTACAACTTGAAGTCTTCTTCTTCTCCAAGTCCAAGTCCAGTGCAAACCCAGAGCTAGATATAGTGAAATTGGTTCTTGAAATTCAGAGGGTGATGAATGACTATACTGATGTCACATCTCAACAATGTGAAGGAAAAAAAGCATTGAAGAACCTTTCTTGCGGTATAATGGACAGATCCTTTCGAGTTGGTGACAAGATATTGCCTGACATTATTGAAGGAATGGTGATAAAGAAAGGTTTATTGCTAACCCTTCTAGAATTAGATAATGGGAAAATAATGAGAATTGAAAATACTGAGTTTAACAAAAAGCATCTAGCGGTTGTTGAAAAGCGACTGTCAGGACGGCTGGGGAGGAGGACTGAAACGCGTGAAGGCGGGATTCAGGAAGGTTTTTTGGTGAAGAGACTGTTAGTTAATACTTTCTGAGATATTGTCTATCCTACATTCTTTCTTCAGGAAAGTTTTTTGGTGAAGACTAAAAGCCTCAATTCTTTGAGTGTTTTAGTGGATCAAGGCTAAGGATTTAGGTTTCATTGCAGTATGACCATAAGCTTGGAAAAAGATCGCTACGTAGTTATGAACGGACCAAATGGAAATGTGTTATGTGTCCTTCAAGGTGAAGCATTAGAGAATGAAGAATCATCTCTATCTTCAGTTGTTAAGGATATGAAAAATATTTGGGATAGCAGGATGGGACACATTGGAAACAGAGGGATGGAGTGTTTTAGTGACTAGAAGTTGTTGGGGGGGGGGAAGGATAATGCTACACATTTGAGCTTTTATTGCATGTGTTTTCAAAGAAAGTCACATAGGGGGTTAGCTTTGAGATTAGTGAGCATTACACAAAGCACGCTCTTGATTGCATTCATACAGATTTGTAGGGACTAGAAAAACATCCTACATTTAGGGAAATGAATTTTTTCTATCCATTGTCAATGACCACTCGAGGAAAGTTTGGGTATATCTCTTTAAATCCAAA
>CAVNYN010197460.1:3739-22853 GCA_963692815.1 Nyctanthes arbor-tristis
CCCCCCCCCCCCCCCCCCCCCCCCCCCCCCCCCCCCCCCCCCCCCCCCCCCCCCCCCCCCCCCCCCCCCCCCCCCCCCCCCCCCCCCCCCCCCCCCCCCAAGCAAGAAGAAAGATTTTAAAATAAATAAATTCTCACAAACACACACACATATAATATAATTATAAAAGTAACAACTTAATTATTGAGGGTCTTAACCCTCACATAATAACCTAAAGAGGTGGATATATATTCCTCTCAAATTTATTCTTTTTTTATTTTCTTAAATTTCTCGCATACAATTGATTAGTTAGAATTATCAAATTGACATCGATTTGCTTTTCAAGTCGAGTAAATAATTGGTGTGTGATTCGAAATGTGTTGCAATGGTTGAATATTCAAATTTTTGAGTAGAAGGCACGAGCTCGAACTACACCCATCACTCCTTCTCTTGTCACTCCTATATCAAAAAACTAAAAAATAAAAATTGGTGTTTTAATTGTGGCATAAAGAAATATAAAATTTACTTACTTCTCAAAAATTATAGAATTTACTTCTTAAAAATAAATATAGAATTTAGATTTTTTATTTTGTGGCATTTTAATTAGGGTTAATTTTACATATGGGCCCAACCTTTGCATTTTTTTATCAGCTGGATCCCCAACCTTTTATTTCAATATCATAGGACCCCAACCTTTAATAAATTCACTCACAAGGTCTCTTGTGACATTTTCCCCCTACTTTTTAGATTAAAAAATTCTAAAAAATAGTATAAATAATAAAATTCCACCTACCTAGCTAACTACTCATACAATAAAATCCAAACTTGATCATAAATGCCAAATCAATACAGTCTTTTCTTATTCAGAACTCTCCATTTTTCCTGTTATTTATGACAGTAGTGGAAGGAGTAAGCAACAAAATGTAAGTCTCATTTTTTTGTTACTAGAAATGACCAGAATTTATCATTTACATCTAAATTGGGGGTGCGTAGGTAATTCGATAAGTGAAGTGGAAAGAAATTATTTTTTTTCTTTTTTATTATTAATTGTTTTTTTATTCTTTTTTGTTTTATTTAGAAATTAAGAATTATTAAAAAAAAGAGTAAGGGGTATAATTGTCAATTTATAGAATTAGAGACTTTATGTGTGGATTTATGAAATGGTGGGGGATCAATGGTGTTAAAAAAAGAATGTCGACCCAACTGATACAATGAGCAAAGATTGGGGACCATATATGAAATTTACCCTTTTAATTTTAATTTTTATTTTTTTTAATATATGGGAGATATAGGGGAGGGGAGGGAAATTCGAGGAGGGGCAGGTGTGGTTCGAACCCTGGACTTTCGATCAACACACAAACATCCTAACCACTAGACTACAATTTGAACCACCCTTTTAGTTAATTAATTGTTAAGTTCCCCCCAGCAAAAAAAAAAAAAAGATAAAATAAAATAAAATAATTTCTTAATTATGTAATTTTATTTATGACCCCTTTGAGAAATAAGAAAAATAATCTAATCTAACTATACTATAAGTGGCTTAAATCGGAGGTACAATTCAAATGCACACAAGTACAAATCAATTACAAATTGGAACACGTGTCAAAATTGTGTATCGTTTCGACTTTGTAAGGGAAGCCTGTTTAAGCTAAAAAAAGCCTGATTTTTTGTTTTGGCGATTAGCCACATCTTACTCCTTTAGAACACTTTGCAAAATGGGAAAAAGTAGAAATGAGATTTTTCTCCCTTTTTCTCATTACAAGTGCTCAGAGTGCCTTCATGTTTATGCTGACAATATATGTTCACTTATCACTGTTGGTTTTAATTTGAAATGAAAAATGAGTTATGTAGTCAAGGACATAATTGAATAGCATGATCCTTGAGATTGTCTAATGCATTTTTCCCGTGCACTTGGAATTGCATTTTTTTTTCTCCTTTAAATTTGTAATTTAAGCATATAACTCGATTTTTGATTTTCTGATATTTAATTAGGTTTGTTATTGTTTCAATTTGTGTTTCTAGTGATAAAAATTGGTGAGAGCGCAGTGACTTTTTTCAAAATGAAAGAACGTAGTGACTTTTTACTTGCATTTGAAAGTGCCTTTTCCCTCTCTCCTATCGATCTGTAATTTAAGCATATAATTGCAGCATTTGAGATAACAAAGAATTAGAACTCTAAAGAGCTTACTTAGACGGTTAGAACTATCAAAAGTTTGAATCTTGTCGTTACCGTCTAACCACCTATATTCTTTTCTTTTATGTATTTGCTTCACCTAGGCATGCTTAGGCTCTATAAGGCCTAAATTTTTGTTTTTGTGATTAGCCTAATCTTACACTTTTTTATGGAAAAGTACGAAAGGAGTATTCTCTTCTCTCTCTCTTACAATACATGTTCACTTGTTTGTCTTGTTGCTGCTGATGGTTTTTAAATTGTAAGGTTTTTACTTTGTAATGAAGAATAGTTGTTATTAATGTAGTTACGGACATAACTGAATAGCGTGACCGTGGAGACTTTTTTGTCTAATTCCCAAATTTAGAAGTGTTTGGACACTTTCAGATTACTTTTGTTTTAACATGGGTTACTACAAGTTAAGAACGTATAATATAATTCTCGTTTCTTTCCCATAATGAGTGGACTGCCAGATTCTTTTAATATTTAATGTGAAACCATTTTCAACTTAATAATATATCTATCCAACTCTATTCTCTCTATGGTATAAAAAACCTCTGTTGCTGAGCCTCCTGGAATTTTCTTTGAGACTATGCTAGTCACTGTTTGGCAAGTTCTAGAACTTTGCTAGCATTTGATGGTACATTCTATGGTGTTTATTGAACACCATATATGGTGTCCGATGGGAGACACCCATTGGACACCAAGGGGAATCCCCTATGGTGTTTGATGGACACCATAGAAATACTGAGCATTTGATTGAACTATAAATAGAAAATTCAGTCTTGGTACGGATTATATTTACCTATTGCTGTTAAAGTTGAATTGTTGTACGCCAATGATTCAAAGAAGAGTCATGCAAGATGAACCTTAAGATGTGTTTGATATGGAAAGATGGAAACGAAACATTTCCAACTTACATGAAAAACAAAAGCCTAAGAGGTAGGAATTTCCTGAAAAATGTATCACAATATGCTTAAAGCAAATATACCATAGAATTTAAATTCCATTTCCATTTCCATTTTTCTATCCGATGCACAAAGATGAGATTTTTTTTTACATGAACTAGATTTCTACCCGTGCGTTGTACGAGTAGAGCTCTAAAGGAATTTCGTGCATAAAATATAATATAGTTGTGTTTGTCAGGCTTAATGTCATAAAGAAATTAAAAAACACAATATGCATGAAATTAGTGTACATCATATATTTGCAAGTAGCATACAAACGATTCTTTATTTTGATGACATAATTTTAAATTTTTGTTATTAGTCCATCGACATCTTATTGAACCAATAATTTTTTTATTAATTTTTATTTTTTATTTTCTTTAAAGCCAATAAAAACCGATAGCATAATTTTATATTAGTTTCACATCCGTGCATTTACGGATATACTATGCTTCACATCTGTGTGTTTTACGGACATATTATACTGACAAAGTAAAATACAATGGAGTACGAGAATATAAAGTCATGAAATTATACAATCGAACAAAGTAAAATTGAAATCCATTAGGCAAATATGAGATATATCTAACCAAAATAAAAATATTAAATTAAATGATTAAAAGGAAAAGTATAACAATAAGGAAAAATACAATAATTGAACTAATAATTTTTTTATTAATTCTTATTTTTTATTTCCTTTAAATACAATAAAACCCAATATCATAATTCTATATTAGTTTCACATATGTGCATTTATGGACATACAATACTTCATACCCGTGCATTTTACGAACATATTATGCTGACAAATTAAAATACAATAGAGTAGGATAATATAAGTCATGAAATTATACAATTAAATAAAGTAAAATTGAAATCTATTAGACAAATATGAGATATATCTAACGAAAATGTAATATATAGATAGAACACCAAAATAAAAATACTAAATTAAATGATTAAAAGGAAAAGTATAATAACTGAACCAATAATTTTTTTATTAATTCTTATTTTTTATTTCCTTTAAAGACAATACAACTCGATAGCATAATTCTATATTAGTTTCACACTCGTGCATTTACAAGCGTATTATGCTTCACACCCATGCGTTTCACGAACATATTATACTGACAAATTAAAATACAATAGAGTATAAGAACATAAAGTCGTGAAATTGTACAATTGAACAAAGTAAAATTGAAATCTATTAGGCAAATATGCGATATATCTAACCAAAATGTAATATGTAGAGAGAATCTCAAAATAAAAATATTAAATTAAATGATTAAAATGAAAAGTGTAATAATAATATTGAAATCTAGATTGATATATTATCTATTTTCATGTAATCTATTAGACAAATATGAGATATAACTAACCAAAATGTAATACGTAGATAGAGTCTCAAAATAAAAATATTAAATTAAATGATTAAAAGGAAAAATATAACAATAAGGAAAAATATAATAATAAAAGAATAATGACGTCAGTAAATTGCTTTTCTAAATAAACCAGACAATCAGCTGGAAAATTATTTTTACTTGTGCCTGACAATCAATTAAGCACACCAAACTGTGCTTATAATTAATATATATATATATGTGTATATTTGACCTTTTCAATCTTTCTTTCTTTTTTTCTTTTTTTTTTTTTTTTTGGGTGGCGGGTGGGGATGCAATCAGACTAGAGTGTAAAGCTAAAGATAATGTTTGAACTTTGAACACTCAATTTTGCAACTTTCAAGCCAATTATTAAGAAAAATATTCAGCAAGCATTATAAACGTATACGCAATGCATCCCACAAACGTGCATTTTTAAGCTAATTAGGTAAATTTTTACGAATCCAATGATTTGTAAACAAAATCAAAGAACTCCAATAAACTGTTACAAAAATATTAAAACAACAATTAACCATATTGGAAGGAGCAAGACATTTTTCTAGCTTAGTTTTTCACTATATAAGATATTCAACAAGGCAAACCTACACGAATCACGGAAGACATATTCTCTATATTTCTAACATTTTCCTATAATCTCTTTCTACTTTTCCACAGCACTTTTCAAACAAAATTTTTCCTCCTACATAAAAGCTAAAAGTTTGGCCACAAAGAACAAGCCCTAACTGCAACTGCCAATACAATAGCTCTTGGAAATTGAATCCATGTAAAGATACTTTACAAAGGCCACCTCTAAGAGCATCTCCAATAATACAGCAAGAGTGAATTTTTTGACAAACGGCATATATTTGCTTAGATGGCCTATTAATCTTAACATTGTCTAGTGTAATATCTAACTCAAGAAAGTGTCACTGGCACTTTCTATCATGTCTCCAATCAATGTAACAGCTTGTTTGATTCTCATTATTCATCCAAATTTGGGGAAATTGTCGTTAGAAAAATCTGCAGTACAAGTTAAGAAACAGCAATATAACAAATTATTCAGTAAGAAATAACAGATAATAAAATCTATAGGTAAATAGAAACTGCAGCAAGAAACAGAAAATGCAGTAAGAAATAAAAAGAAAATATAAAGTGCAGTAAGAAACATAAGGAAAACAAAAACCGCAATAAACAGTGCCTGAACAGCATCATGAGAAGGAAGTTTAAAGAAAGAACACGTGGAGAATTTGTGTGTTCCAAAAAGGGCTAGAAACTAGTCCTTTATACAAGCAAAACAAGGCATGTCAAAAGCCAAAAGTTAAATGTTAATTCATTGGAGTTGAATGGCAGGAATATCAACGATCACAATTCTGCGGGAGTGAGCGCAGGAGTGAACCTCTCAACTACACAATTTTGCACATTATAAATATGTAAACATATTTAAAGAATAATGCTAAACTTATTTAAAGAATAATGCTATTTATGTCTTTAGATTAGTTGGCATTTTTTCATTAGAAAATGGATGGGAGACCGATTTTCAATTTAGATAAATAACATTACTCATATTTAAATAAGTCATTGGATTACTAACTTTCCAATATGGGACATGATCTCCCAACACTTAAACACATTTCTTAAGATAAACTTTGATACTCAATTTTTCATTCATCGAACCATCATTTTGGGGCAAATAAATATATGATATCGAAGCTCCTGACAAGGAGAACACAAATCTAAATTCATACATCAAAATTAAGGATCGGATAATACTCGAAGTTATGTCCAAAATGCCTATATTTTCAATAATTATAATGAGGAAAAATGTAGAATGTGTACTAGAAATTAAAAAAGTTTGAAATATATGATTGTAATTGAGTAGTTGTCAAATCAAATGTTAAATTAGAGGTAGGTAAAACTATAAATGAGGAACATAATAAGAATCAAACGAGCTCTAATTCTTACTTCATTTTTTCCAAAATCTAATAATAATTTGTTATATGTGTACCGTTAACATTATTGCGTTAGAGGCATTTTAAGTCGTAATGCTAATGTCTTTTGTCACATATGCAATGTACACATTATTGTATTAGAGACTTCGTAAATAATTTTGATGATATGATGGGCAAATCACCATATCTAAAAAAATCAACTAAAAAATATAACTACAAAAACTTAGTAAACAAACTACTCAATCACCAAAACTAGCTCTCCGCGGGGCCAACCAATCCTCAGTCCAGCTCATGTGTATGACACCTACACACATGGTAAAAAAGTTAGAACACGTTGCTCACAGAGTGGGTCGTCATTTGACGGTCAAGTCAGTCATTCTATTTAGTGAAAGATGTAGGAAGGGTCTTATTAATTCTCCAATGATCATCTATTTAAAATTTCACTAGACACTTTAATTGTTTATGCTTCATAAAAAAGTAGAAGTTGGTGCTTCTAACATCAAGCTCAAACAAAGCACTCTCACATTATGCTTTTAGCTTCTCGTTAGGATTGCTATTTAAGGCACAACTACTAATTTTCTAATAAGCATAACTAACTAAATATTTGGTAAATTTAAAAAAAAAAAAAGGTAGGGGGGGAAAAAAAGAGGGTAACTTGTACTATTATGCGTTTTTTCTTCATTAATTTTATAACTTAAAATGCCAAGTTTAGCCCCCTGAAAGAGGAAAAGTGCCGCCTAATTTCTTCTGTGTATGGCTCTTTCCTTCCCCGATGGGCCGAGTCCGTTTGGGATTTGAAAAGCGATTCGGGTTGACCCGACCCCTCCGCACATCTATCCTTCTTTTACGTCTCTGTGCCTTGTTTTCATTCGCCTGGGGTTCTCAAAGATTTCTGGGATGGCGCTCCTATTCGATCATAGAAAACCTGTAACTAGGTTTAAAGTTTCTGCGGATGCCCAAACTTACTTGTTCCGTGCGTTGTTAGATCAAAACCAACCGATTTCTGAGCGGTTTAGAGCTCTATCTATTCGACTTGTCAGTGGCACTGCCTCCGTCGATGCCCTCGTCAGAGGTAATATATTGAACTCTTTTGAGACAATACACATACGATATTGATTCCATAAATTATAGTAATAATTTATATATTTACTTCAGCTATGAGGGATTCTTCGGTCCTGCTGGCGTATAATGCTGCATATGAATTGGGTCGGATGAAAGATGTTGATTCTATTCCTGCGTTAGAAGCGGTTCTGAATGATCATTCCTTGCACCCGATTGTTCGTCATAAGGTGTCATCATGCTTTTGAATTGTGTTAAGGACTTTTTACCTTTAAAAATGGATTTTGGCATTACAGAATCCAGTCGTTTGCTCACCTACGCATTGTTCATAGGCCGCAGAAGCTCTAGGTGCATTTTCTTCAGAAAGGATTGTCCCGATTTTGAAGAGTGGTTTGCATTTGGATCCAACACAGGGAGTTCGAGAAACCTCTGAACTAGCTCTGAGTCAAATTGACAGGATTAAGGAATCCCCCGCCATGGACTGGACTCTTCTAACTTATGTCCTTCTGCGGCAGAATTAAAGTTTGCAATTCTTGATGTCGATTGATAATAATAACTTGCTGACCTATCTAGTCCAGTTTTGTTAATTGCTTCAGTTTCCTGTATATTTTCTTTAGGGGAGTTCTAATGAATGAAGATAATAGAATCAGTGACCGTTACACTGCACTTTTTGAACTCCGAAGACAAGCTTCTCTTCAAAATGATGCTACTGAGGAAGCATTCTTATATATTATTGAATCCCTAGGTGCAAGAAGTACTCTTCTCCGACATGGGGTATGGCTTTTCATGTGTGCACAAATAGTTGTTAAACTAGCCTGCCCTATACATAGAATAACGCCTTCTTCAATACAGTGTCTGTAGCTTCTGTAATTTTTTATTGTCATGTTCCTTAGGTTGCTTATGTCTTGTCCCAATTAGAGAACCGAAATGCTACAGATATCCTATCTAACATTCTTCAGAATATCCATACATCCTATGGTTAGGCTAGAAGCCGCCAAAGCTCTTGGTTCCATTGAAGTTATGCCCTCAGCCTTTAATCGTGACATATTCTTCTGGCTATTAGCGCCCTTAACTAGATTGAACATATAGTGAAGCTTGTGTACAATGGATACAAACCTTTGGTAATTTTTTTCCCAGAAAATATGTTGATGTACAGGAAATGAAATTAATAAAACTTATTGCTGCCCTTTCTTGTGATTGTAAATAGTTGGCTTGGAGTCACTTGAAAATGCATTATATTTTTTTTTACTTCTTGTGGTTGCACAGTATCATGGTTTGACACTGCACACTAGATCCTAGTCTTTAACCATTTATGTTTTTGATTAAACTAATTTTATTAGTTGGTGGAAAGGCGCAACAGGTTTGTGTAAAAGACTTTAATGAGTTTAAAGGATTCAAGTCCCTTTTATTTATTTATTTATTTATTTTTTCTTTCTACTTATTAAATGTCAAACAGAAATGAAATGAGTGGAAAGGCGTGGTGGAAAAGAGAGGGTGCTGAAGAGAGAGTAGTTGTGGTTCCCGCAGAATATGTGGATAAAGAATTGCCTTGTCTCACTTTTGGAACAGAAACACATGTTAACAAGCCCTCATTTTTTATTATTCGTATTTAATCTCTCTGGAAAACAAATTTGGATTAAGTATTTTACGTTTCTTCTATAGTAAGATGAAAATAGTACATTTCAAGCTATGCCTAGCTGTATTTTACATCTTCGTTTAAGCGATATTATTATATATTAATATTTTCCATAAGAATTTACATCATTTTGTAGATGACCATTATATAATGCTGCTTGAGAAATTTACCCATGATCGTGAACTTATTGTGTCACAAAGTTGTGAAGTTGCTCTGAAGAAGCTTCATTATCTGAGATCCGGGAAGCCCTTCGAGGTAAGAAATCTAATATTCAAACCACGAATATATTTTTTATTTATGCTTCTAGTCATTGGAGGACAATGAGTCCAATGAATATTCCAGTATAATTCATAGTGGGTTTGACAATTGAAATCTTATCCACACCCAGATGGTCCCCTGCAGAGATCGTCCTAGAGGTAGACTTGTGATAGAAACTTCTGCGGAACAAGTGGAATTCTTGTGCAATCTGTTGTTGGATCAGAAACAACCGATTTGGAAGCGATTTAGAGCTTTCTCTGGTGGAAACCTCGATGGTCCTGCAATCCGCAATGCCTTCATTACTGGTACTGTATAAACACTCGTACACACAGTGGAAATAGGATTAGAGTTTCTTCTTCTAGTGAGGGATCTGGCCCTCCGGGTGGCTGGCTGGCGGGGATGAGTTGTTGTTGTTATTATTATTATTGTTGTTGTTGTTGTTATTATTATTGTTATTGTTATTATTATTATTTATTTGTCTCCCATTTTTTTTTTTCTTTTTTGTTTATTTTCTTAAAGTAACTGAAGACTACATCCACTAGCTCACCATGTTTGAATTCAAGTGCTAATTGGACATAATTTTCATTATTTATTTATAATGCTGATGAGTCCGTTCACTTATATTTTTGGTGAAGTATTCATTTACTAAATGTTTATCTTATTGATATGAATACATATGATAATTTTCTACTTCAGCAATGTGTGATGCTTCAAGTCTATTGGCTTATGATGCTGTATCTGAATTGGTTAAGATGCAAGATGTTGAAACCATCCCGGCACTGAAAGTGGTTCTGCGTGATCTTTCCTTGCACCCCATTGTTCGCCATAAGGTGTTATGCTTTTGAATTTGGATGGTCAATATTCCCCTGCCATAGGATGTTTTTCTTTATAGGAGTTTGCTTATTTGTGCACCTGCATATTAACAGGCTGCCGAAGCCCTTGGTTCTTTTGGTTTGGAAAGTAATGTCCGAGCTCTGAAGGATAGTTCTGCCATGGATCCAGCACAACTAGTTCGGGAGACATGTGAACTGGCTTTGAGTCGAATTGAGGAGGAGAAGAATGCCTGGCCTCTGTATTCATTATATTTTGCTTCACAGTTGCCTGTTGTACCTGCATTTTCTTTCTCTGTTCCTAAATTAAGGTTTGCAATTCTCAATAGAGAATGATAATCATAATGTGTTGGTCATATGAATTGATTTTGTTACTACTCTCTCTTGTATGCTTTTCAGGGAAGTTCTATTCAGTGAAGAGAGCACCATGTATGAGCGCGTTGCTGCAGTTTTTGCACTACAGCAGGTTTTGATATTGCGAAAGAAAGAGGAAGCAGTCTCTGCTCTTATTGAATCCCTAGGTGCAACAAGTGCTCTTCTGCGGTATTGGGTATGCCCTCATTGTCTACTTTTTTGGATTGGCAGATGGTTGCCTAATAACCTGACCCTATAAACATTATAGTTAGCCCACGCACACATGGAAAAGTAGTTCTCGAGGAGACCCGTGAATAATGGAACTCTTTGCTTTGGGATGTTGATCACTCTAGTTGTAACTTGAACAGCTGATTCTAATTTCGATGTTGGATCTTTATTGACCCATTTCCCAGGTTGCAAGGATCTTGTCTCCAACCAAGCAAGAAAAAGCTGTAGATGCTCTATCTGAGAGTCTTGAGGATCCCGATGAACATCCTTTGGTTAGGCAGGAAGCTGCTACGGGTCTTGGTTGTCTTGCAGGTATTTTCCTCCAGCTCAACTGGTTGCAATATTAGTAGTTCTTTTGTAGTTTCCATAATTGATCTTTCATGTATTTGCAGCTGATGGAGTTTCAGGTGATGTTTGTATGTTGCTGCTTGAAGAATTTTCTAAGGATCCTGAGCCTATTGTTGCACAACGGTGTGAAGTTGCTCTCAAAATGCTCGATTTTAAGAGATTAGGGCAACACTTCTAGGTAAATATGATAGCGAATATCTTAACTTTGATACACGAATATATATTATTATAATTTCTATGTAGTCGGATAGTTGCTAATATTATGTTGTGAATTTTATGCTGCTTAGGTTGCGATGCCTCCTGGTTATACAAAGCGTCTCAGCTTTAAAAGTGAAGGACGTTGAACTCTGGATATTTATCTTAAAGAATTATAAACTAAGCTGCCCGGGAACTGCACGTGTTTGTCATTATGCGGAGTATACTGTTATCATTAGAGTTATTAAATATATATAATCAACTACTTCAAAAAAAAAAAAATATATATGTATATATACTAGTTAGTATACGCGCTGTGCGCGTTTTGAGTTTTTAATTTAGAACATATTTGCGTATATATATGTGAAATGAGCAGAATGTAATAAAGAGGAGGAAATTTTGTACAAACTTTAATCATATGATTGTCTTTGAGCAGTTTCTAATATAAAGCAAGATTATAATGTGAAACAATCAACCCCGGAACAATCAACCTTGGCACTACGCAGAACATGTAGAAGCCCAACATTGGCAACTGCAATGAAGTCAAGAATACTGCTGGTAGTGAAGTCACTTCTTGCATTTGGGGCAGGCGTTACTATCATTTTCGCTGCCGAAATCTGTTCTGGGAAAACAGTCAACAACACAATTCAATTCGCATGAGAAACTTTTTACAGAATGACTGTAGTTTCAAACAAAAAGCACAAGCCACTCAATTCCCTGAGGTACAATATTCTTTGGGCTATCTTCTATGTTAACTGTAAATGTTTCTATCAGTGAACAAAATATGCTACGCAAAAAAAAAAAAAAAAAAAAAAAAAAGCAGTTACCTAAGATAAAAAGTGGCAGGTCATTAAAATAAAAGCTGGAAGAGTAACAAATAATCAAAGCTTTAAAAGATTGTAGAAAAGAACAACGAACCTTAAAAATGGGGGGCAATTTCAATTCGCTTGCTTCTTTGACGTTGACAAACATCTACTTTTTTAGCCACAGATCCACCCTTTTTCTCTCCATTCAACTATCACTAAGAACAAACTTTCACTAAATGATATATTAAAAAAAATTAAAATGAAGAATAAACATTCAGGAATGATTAAGTAGAATTATCTACAATCCATTGAGGAAATTCTCAAAATGTGATCTTTTATATATACTAACTTCAAAAGAGACATAAAGCTCCGCCGTTTAGCACACCATAACAAACTTAACAGATCATAAAAGAAAACAATGCACTACCACCTGTTCATTTATGCCATGAGAAGAGCAAACACAAGCAAGAGACCAATGGTACAATGCCAACTAAACTTACAAGCAGCAGATTCGCAAGGAAGTTACGAATAATATTTATGCAAATACAATAACACTGCAAAACACAAATAAATTCAGTCTCTCTGCAGCTTAAAATTTTGAACCCATCACTTAGAAAAAAGAAAGAAAAAATAAATATCGTTCTCCAAAAAGAAATATTGTGACTCGATGTTTTGACGAGTTGTTTTTGTTGTGACTCAGTGTTTTAGAGTTGTGTTTTATTTGGCTCGGTGTTTTGACGAGTTGTTCTTATTGTGACTAAGTATTTTGACGAATTGTTTTTATTGTGACTCGGTGTTTTAGAGTTGTGTTTGATTTGACTAGGTATTTTGGTGAGTTGTTTTGTTGTGACTCGGTGTTTTGACGAGTTGTTTTTTGTGTGATTTAGTGTTTTGGCGAGTTGTTTTGATGTGACTCGGTGTTTAGGTAAATTGTGATTGTTGTGCTGTAAATTATGATATCACAATGTAAAAACAATTAAATCTCTGATTTTTCAAAAAAAGCCATCATGTATCTTAATTTTAAAAAATGTGTACGAAACCTTTGTATTTTTCAAGATACCCAACCCTTTTTTGTCTCTTGCCCATTTTCGGCTACTTCTATTGGG
Organism: Nyctanthes arbor-tristis; assembly: GCA_963692815.1. NCBI lineage: Eukaryota > Viridiplantae > Streptophyta > Magnoliopsida > Lamiales > Oleaceae > Nyctanthes > Nyctanthes arbor-tristis. Next base: position 16,984 of record CAVNYN010197460.1, read on the forward strand.
CTCATCGTCCGTGGGCGGAGTCGTTGGGTGTACTCTTTTCCCACGTCTGAATAACATTTATATTTGATTAAAAAAAAGTTATATAAATATGTCTCTAATCATTTTGTTTTCCTTATTATTTACACAAATAAATTTAAGCTGGACATCGATTGCAGCCATGCAACGCTGGCTTCTCATAGGTTGGTTATCTTCTTTCTGAAATTTATGTTCTGAACATTGAAATTGTTTGAACAGTTTGAGTTAATTGAAATTGTTTTAGAGAAGAATTTGTTTATCAATGTGTTCTATAGGATGATGCTTGAGTACTAAAATTCCATGTTAAATTTCGAGATTGAAATTCTACACCAGAAATTTCGAATTGACTTCTGAAAATTAGAGACGGTTAAGGAATGAACATCCCAGTAAATTTTAAGAACAGAACAGACAAAAGATGTTAAGTATATGGAACCTTTTGTTGATTAGTATTTCACTTCTGAGAACTTTTTATGACTCTGATTCATGTTGGTATTTTGCAAAAACTAATCCAAATTGGTTGAGTTATTTGAATTTTTATAGCTCATCTCTGGCGATCTGCCTTTTGTTGTATCTATGGTCACTAATTTGCCATGCTTTGTGTTAATTTTTCAGGAGAGTATTCTGAACTATAAATGTGAAGACCTCAAGAAACGTGTTTGTTTTATGAGGTGCAACCTTTATCTTTTGCAAGTCTTTATTTCGCTTTCCTACTTCATTTTCTTTAATTTCCCAAAATCACATCATAAAAGAGGGAAAATAAAAAGCAAAAAAAAAAAAAAAAAAGACCATAACCAATTTATTCCTTGTAACTTTGCCAATGCTCGCAATCATCAGCGATAACAATATAGCTAAATAGTTTATCCATGTTATTAAGACAGTAAATTCGAGCTTGTTGAATTTGATAACACTCTACAAAGTTAGGAATGTGTGATGCACGCATTATGCTTCAATCGTAGTTAATATGAAAGTGGATTTTGATATACTACATAGAAATTGAGAAGAATTGACTAATAAAAAGTATCCAAATTTAGAGATGTACATATTTTTGGAATATCAATACAGTAAAGTCTCAAGGGAGTATTATTTAAGAAATCATGTATATAAGTTAAAACAAACACATTCTTAACAAAAGCATCATGTTAAAAGTGCAATGTAAATTAGTAAGTCCCAACAACATAGTATATAAGTTAAAACAAACATATTCATCATGAAAGCATCAAGTTAAAAATGCAAACGAAATCACCAAGTTCCAACAAAATAAACTAAAAAAGTAATCGTATAGAACAAACGGACTAAGATTGTCAGTTAGTTTAAATATGATAATTTCAGCTGTCGTAAGTGTCATATACAAAAAAAGGTAGCAAAATAAAGGTACCTTATAGTGTGACTGAGCCTGTTCAGCTGTTAAAACTATTATATACAACAAAAGGGAGCTTCTGCTTTGCATCTCATTTATTAGCATATCCCTTTTAAGTATGAAAAAGCTGAATAACACAATTCTTTCCAAATTTAACAATATAGTTAAGCAGATTTTCCTTCCTGTAGACTGAGGAGCAGTGTAGCAACAATATGCATATGTTCAAAGAACAGTAGAAAGCATGCCTTAATTGCTTCATACCACACAATAAGACCACAAAACTAACCAATTATCAAATAGTGACTGAAATGGTAATTCCTATATAGAAAGCATGTTAGAAAGTGCCTATGAAGAGCGTTTTAAGCACTCCCAAAAATACCCAAAGAAACTACAATATATAATGTTGCAGCTTATTCCTTGATGAAGGAATTCTAGTTGGTAATTAAAACATTCAACATCAGTTTCATAATCTGAAATAAATATTGCAGATAACACTTGGTTTGATAAAAGCAAATGGTTGTAGCATCTTTGAATATTTTAAACATTACCAAAAGCTGATGCAATAAGGTAGCCAATAGTGAATTGAATAAAGCTTTCTATTTGCATAATATGAAAAGAAACAAACATGTCCATTATCAACCACCACATTCACCGTACATATAACGCATAATACGCGCATTGTTATAGGAAATGCATTTCATGCCATACTTGGCAGCAGGTAGAATGTCATATTTATAAAAAGTAAAATCTAATTAGAAGTCTCGGATATGTCTATTATCCTATGCACTAGAACACTGGGGAAGGGTGTGAAAATAAATCTAAAACCATAGCAGGTTACTATAAAGCAAAATGATGTCAGTAGCACTTAAGACAAACTTACACAGAGCATCTGGATAATCATGTGGCAGCATTCAAATCATCCATTACAAGTACCAAGAAAGGACAAATTCAGCGTCTTAATTCAGCTTTAAACATATGTCAATAAATCTTACAGCTCTCTGATTCAAAAAAAAAAAAAAAAAGGCTTTTTACAGCTCTCATAATCTGGTCTGAAATTCATGATAAAGGGAATCTCCTCAATGATTTAAGCACATTTAATTTCTGTAAACGAAAGAACAGAAAATATCCATCTGAATTTCGCTATGTCTCCAAGCCTCAATGCTATTTTCAACATTAGCCCTAGAACGTCAATTTACTGAACCCCAGCAAAGCCAATAAAAAACAGGAACACGTTAAATTAACTCCGAATCAAAATCCAATTATCAAATATGTATAATTCAAGAAATTCAACTCAATCAATGGCATACTCTTAGACATATTCAAGAAAACCCGCAAAGCAAAGTGAGCTCGATCTCCCTCAATATCGGCCATCAAATCCTAGGTATAAAAACTAAAATTATTGGAAACTCGATAGCAGTCGAAAGAACCATGAGAAGAAATTCAATAGCAAAAATTGGGGAATAAAGCAACTTACCAAGTTGTGTCTTCACGACGTCCATGGAAAACGAATTTTTCCTAAAAATTTTCAGGTCCAATTTCTGTTAGATTGAAGCGAACGATGTTATAAGAAAAACAGAGAGAGAGAGGAGATGATGGGGTAAAATAGGAAATTAGTTGGAAAAAAGTGGTGGTAAATTAGTAAAGGCACTGTTATAAAGAATAGTAAAATGTGAGAGGGTGAACAGTAAACTTAGGAGAACATATGTAATATATATGTAAGATATATCCACTATATATTAAAAGTACCACTTTGAAATGCACTATTCAAAACTCCCGTATGATACGCCGTCGTTTCGCGCCCTCTCTTTCCCTTTTTCTTTTTGTTTTGGTCCTTCATTTTCCTCACAAAAGTTGTCTGTTTCGTTCATGTGAAGATGCGATATGTGTTCGGAAGCCCTAATCTCCCTCTAATTGAAATCTGCGATTCCTCCTGCAAGGGCTCTGCATCTTTATTTGTGATTCCTCTAGCAAAGGCTCTGCATCTTTTCTTTTTCTTTTCTGTGAAAGGAGATACTGATTGCCGTGTCTCTCCATTTAATTGCATAAGGGTGGTTTGATTTCATACACATAATCGAGTAATAATTTATGATGTAAGCTTGTCGATTCCTGACCTTGCTTGTTCTCTGTTTTTGCTTCTAATTAGAGCAGTTGCAGACGTTAATCCAATTTCTATTATTTCTTGACCTTGAAAGAATGCCTCATCTGTTGCACTTTCATTGCTGAAGGCAATAGTTCACCAGAAACTTGTAGTTCCTGAATATATGATTTAGTTGTGCGTGTTGCTGAGTTGATAGTAACAAGTCGAGTTGAACCAGTTCCTAAGAAGTGCAGTCAAATTTTGCTGCAATTTTTGCTCAATTGTCATCTTTCGGAGAAGCGCTTGCAACAGCATCTTGATTTCTTTCTTACAAATTTGAGGTAAAGATATATGGTTTCAGATTGCTGTTTGTATATTTTTTTCCCTTTTGTTTTTGTCTTGTGCACTTCTGATGGATCTATTGTTTATAATTTTTTTAATTATTATTATTATTACTTTTAGGTAGACATTACCAACAAAACTTTGTCTTCTCCAAATTTCAGAGGTGTTCTTAAGGAGGTTGGAGGCTCTGTGATGGCTAACCATGTTTACAGGTGTGTTTGAGTGCTATCTTTATTGCTTTTTTATTATTAAAGTTGCTCTTTCTTTGTCTTCTTTTTTTATTTAATTATTATTTTTTGTTGGTGACAAGCCTTGATTCTAAATAATATGTGCAAGGAAATTAAACATCAGTATACAGATTATCTATAGCACATCTGGCCACCATTTTGTTAGTTCTTTAGGCATTGTACAAAAGAAAATGAAAATCCCATCTTGAAAGGGTACATTTGTGCACACTATTTTTGAGTATTTCCCCATCAACAGACGTTATGCATTGGTGGAAAAGTAAGTTTCAACGGCAAATCTTTTACTTCAAGTTCAACACCTACAGAAGGTAAAGCTTTTCCATTTTTGAAAACTACATCTTTCGAAGAAAATAAAAATTAACAAAGGACTGGTATTATTTGCTTTCAGTTGTTGAAAATGTGAGAATCTAAAACTATTTTTAAAAAGGTTTTAAGGTAAAAAATAGTGAAGGGCGTGTTGCCTTTCTTACTTAAACTTTTTAGCTTTCTTTTTTTCAGAATGTGGAATATTTAACTATCATTCTCCCTCTTGTTGCTCTGCATGTTCTAAGTTCTAACTAACAGTTTCAATTATATACGTTAAGTACTTCTATTCAATTAAAGTTCATGAATAATAGTTCTTCTTGTTCATTTCTGGCAAAATTTTCACACTTTAAGAAGAAGAAGAAGATATTGATATGGTTCCTAATCAAGAAGCCATTAGTCAATTTGAAGCATGAATGGAGGAAGGTATGTTCTTGTTGATCTTTATTTGGCAAGCCCTTTTTCATAATTTCTGTCTTCTTCATAGAGAATTCTCTGCACTTTAAGAGCCACTTAAAAGAACTTTCAGGTTTGATATTGCATTTTGTCTTTTCTGTTTCATCATTTCTCTATTAATTTTAAGTATTATTCTATACCTGATAGGCTCCTTTACACTGATCAAAATTTTCAGATGCATCTTTTCCCTTAATTTTGTGGATTCTTTTCTATGTGTAGAAGTCTCGCTTTGTCATTTTTTTCTTCCATTGTGGATTTTTTGAGTAAAAGTTTTTATGTACTTCCATTCTTGATTTTTTTTCGAGTAAAGAGTTTTGTGCTCTCTTGGCAAATTTAACAAATACTCGATTTGTTCATGTGATACAACTTACAAGAATGGGCCGGTCTTTATTATTATCTCATTTGCTATATGATGATCCAAGTTTAATTGCATTGCTAGATGTTGCAATCATTACCTGTCCTTTTCCCATAGATTTGTCTAAAATTGCCTTTGGATTGACTGTCTTTACCACTTGCACTGTTATTTATTTATTTTCTCTTCACTCAAAAACTAAAATTTTTATATGGTTTTATAATTAAATTGCTTTAATTAGATGTTAATCATTGTCATTTGCCTTTGGATTGACTTTGTCTTTACCACTTGCACTATTATTTATTTATTTATTTTCTCCTCACTCAAAAACTAAATTTTTTATCTGGTTTTATAATTAAACTGCTTTAATTAGATGTTAAATCCTTGTCATTTGCCTTTGAATTGACTTTGTCTTTACCACTTGCACTATTATTTATTTATTTTCTCCTCACTCAAAAACTAAATTTTTTATCTGGTTTTATAATTAGACTGCTTTGTTAAATCCTTGTCATTTGCCTTTGAATTGACTTTGTCTTTACCACTTGCACTATTATTTATTTATTTTCTCCTCACTCAAAAACTAAAAATTTTATCTGGTTTTATAATTAAAATGCTTTAATTAGATGTTAAATCCTTGTCATTTGTTCATCAAACTTACCACAAATAAGCTTTAATTCATTTTTTTTAAGACGAGAGAGGAGATGTCAAACAGGCCCACAAGAT
>CAVNYN010197469.1:3062-21336 GCA_963692815.1 Nyctanthes arbor-tristis
GATTGCCCATTTTATAACATTTAGGGTACTCAAAGTAACATCTCATGCAGAAATGGAGATTTTCATAAAACTAATTAGTAATTTCGCAATGTAGATGATGATTACCACCGCCACTACTATCCTCTAGTCTCCACCTGTCCACCATCACTCCCTTGTGTTCTCACTCTCATTTGTTCCCCATGACAGCAATAAACCCTATCACTTCCCCACCATCAGTCTTTTCTCAAAGAATCACCATTAGTATCCTCCCCTTACTTTATTTTTTCCCTCCTTCCTCGTCGTTCGCCCATAACTACAATGACATCGCCACCACGGCTTCCTCCTTTTTTTTTTTTTTTTTTTTTTTTTTGGGTGGATTTTAAAAATGTCTACAAATTGCTTAATTTGAGATCCATTTAATGAGGGTCTCAGATCACTTGATCCTAATAGTCCAATCAAACTCCTAACTCTCTGTCAACCAAACCAGGAAAAATTTAGATTATTTATCTGAACATGCCAAGAACAGTTTTTTCGATCCAACAGATTACTAATTATTTTTGCAAAGCATGGAGCACATGCACATCATTTGTAACTGAGCATAAAAGTTAGTAGCCCTGTGAATTATTTAAGCAAACGTGACTGATGTCATTACCAAAAATGCAATGTTGGACCCACCAAGACCAGCCCCAACAATGTGAATATAGATGTCCTCTTCAAGTCTAGCAATTGTACTTGATCTATGACAAGCTGAGACATACAACAAAACAAGAATTAATAAACAGATACTGAGAACTTGATAGCCTCAGATACAATAGAACCTTCAAGGTTTTAACACTATGGAGATGCAGCCAGAATTAAAGAGATTAACCATTGCGAACCCACTTGGCCCCAGTAAAATTACAGAAGAAATTAGTATAGTAATCTTCAAGCTCAATTATCAAAAGACTAGGTATATCTTCTAAAATGAAAGATGTACAAGCAGTAATTCAATAAATAAAACAACTTTTCAATAGCGTTTGCTTCTAACTTCTGATTTTTTTCATTTTTTTAAGGTCAAAACACTTTTAGGGAAACCAACATCGATCATCCTCTTCCACGCAGAGAAACCATTTTCAGAAATTATCAAAACAAATCCAGTAAAAGCTGTTTTTGCCTTCCAAAAGCATGCCAAATGCTAAAACAAATCCAGGAAAAGCTACTTTTGCCTTCCAAAAGCATGCCTAATGCTAGAGGCATCTAGAACTAATTTCATAAATCCCCTTGGTTTAAACTCCATCATACTTATCCAAAGAACAATTTCTTTTTCTTCCATGTGGGTTCAATGAGAAGGAAGAATTGCAAGTGCTAAATGCAGAACACACGCAGATTATTAATTACTAAAACATAAATTGAAAGATTTTGCTTCTGAAGATGAGGCATTGTAAAACATACAAGATATTTGTCAGGTTAAGGAAACAAGATCAAACAAACAAACTATAAAAGTTAACTAAAATTTATGAAGTGTTCCCACTTTTTCCTTTCTTTTGGATAAATCGAATTTTCCCAGAGGCACACATTACAATTAGGCCTGTACCATGCGACAGTGGTCATCAAGGAAAATTCTACAGATGTACCACATGAACCAGTGGTCATTATTGATGGTAATGTGATAGATAATATTATACAATTTCCATGGCAGTTTTTTTGCCTCCCTCTTTTCCCCATAACAATTTTTTATAGATTTTAAGCACAAGTAGTCCTTCTTTGGCCATTCATAATTGTAACACGGAGATGATAACAATCAGTAGAATATTTCATGTCTTCCCCCACCATGGAAACACGCATTTCAGCTTGCCTACAGACTCTAGAAACCAGTTGAAAAGGTACATCAGGATGATGCAATCTTCACATTCAACAGCTTCTTTCTACAGTCTGCAGTCAGACATCTACAACTTTTTATATTACTTCTTATCCCCATTTTATATTACATCTTATCCCTTTATGTTAACATATTAAAGCATTTATTTAGAACTATGAAGTCACATTCCAGGCTAAAATTGACAGAAACCAGCCCCATTCAGAACTTCTTTCTGGCTCTAACATCACTAGTGTATCTGCAGCTTCTGGAAACTAGCTCACAATCAAGAAGAGGTAAAGCGTAATCATTAAGTGGAAGTCACCTACCAATTTTTGTGATCTTGATCTTAATGGCATAGTAGTTTACCTGACAAATCAGATCACCAACTAAAGTCAAAAAGGCTGATGTAACAGCTTTCGTCATCACAGGATACTTGGCAAGAAGAGACATATACCTGTACAGAGATGAAATTTTCCCACCAAATAAATCCAGCATACAATAAGATAGACGCACGAGAACATTTTGACAAGCAAAGATTTTACATGGACAAGAATGCATAATTGCATATGATAATATTAAAGAAAACAGTCATTAGCTTGGTTATTACACCTTTACAATGATGTCACGGGAGTAGAAACAGCATTGCTTTAGTCATTAGTTTGGACTCTTCCAACTATACTGATGTGATGTCTCATTTTGTAATTTGAAATTTGTCCATTTTTCTCTTAGCTTCATGCCAAAATTGAATAAGGAGTGAAACATTATATGACTTATGATAAGATGGGAATAACTGATTTTCAAATGGATTTCATTAATCTTCCGAGTGTGCTATAGCATTCACATTGTTGATAGAGCACCTGTATAAAACCTTAAGAAGGAAAATAAATGAACCAGTCCCTATGTCCCATAGATGGATATGAATTGATTGGAAGGACTCTTTCAGACGAAATGCCCTTGCTTGGTAGAAAGCTTCCACTCATACGTAATCTTTCCCGCTTTCCAACTGGCTTTCCTTCTTTCTTCCAGTGGACGGACTCTCTTGCTCTGTTTCCTTTCTCTTTTTTGTGTAGCCTTCTTCCTTATTCTGAGGGCTTTGTTTATTAACTTGCTTAATGTATAGTGGATCAAGAGAAGACTATTGAAGTGGTTGCATGCTTCCTTTAAGCTTGCAACTAGGGACGGCGCCAATTAGCCTTTGTAAATAATTTGTTTTCAAATTTTACTAGTTATTGTTCACTGTCCAACTAATTAATTTGTTACAAGTAAAGATTTTGACAAACATGCACAATGCAGTGAATTAAAAAACTACTAAAAAAACAACTGTAAGAAAAAAGGATAAGACATTTACCATGAAAGCAACGACCATTCATTCTTACCACCTTCGCCACCTCTTCCACCGGAATTTCCACCACCGGAACCTCCAATTCTACCTGCTCCACCACCGGAGCCACCACCACTAGAAACCCAAAAAGAACGATGACCCAAATATCTAAACCCCCATTCAGAAGTACCTGAATCCTTAAACCGATGTGTAGAAGGCAGGTTTATACCGTGGCGACAGCTCGTAAATTTTCTAGACACATGAGATGGGTTAATCCTGTTCTGGGAATTGAAGTGGCAAGTTGGCGTCCGAGAGGAAGCTGTGAAACGATGGAAAATACTACGCAGAAAAAGGGGGGATTTCTGGTTTAGTATAACAGAGCTGTAAACCACCATTGTTGCAGAAACAGCAGATGAAAATCCTTCAGCGTACGCGAAGGCTGGCAGGAGTGGGTTTTTGAGACTGTTGAGGTTTTTAATCCAAAATTTTCTGCGGATTTTTCTGCCGTCCTGACTTGTTTCGAATAATTGTCCCCTAAAGTGATTCTCCAGTATCTGTTATTCGAATAATGCCATTTCAGTTAATTATTATTATTATTATTATTCACGTAATTATACCACCTCCCTTTTTTCCTTTTTTTTCTTTTTTTTTTTTAAGAAAAGGATAATAATCATAATAATACCCAAAACAATGGTACCCACAGCAGGGTAACCGCACTTTACGGAAAGCAACAAAGACAGAGAGAACTAAATAGAAGAAAATTATAAAGAAAGGGAAAGAGGGGCAAACCTGGCAGCATCAGAGGAGGAAAACGCCCTTCCAACCATCAAGAAACCACATCAAGAAGCCCCACCGGACGGTCATGTAATCCCTTTCTGAGCCGAGGCCTGGACGTCGGGCAATTGCCAGAATCAAGCCAAAGTTCTTTTTTCCTTCATCCATCCGTAAGGATCATCCGAATCGATTCCATTTAGTATCCTTCCGCTTGATTTTTTTTGCATTTCGGTGCGATGTTTTACAAAGTCTTCTTGCCAGGGACAAAAAGCCACATGATTATACCACCAGCCACTCCGTCCCAGGAAATTTTTTTTTTACAATGATGAGACAATTTCTAAAATGGTCCAATTGAAAAATGCAAGTTGGAATATGGCTCATTTAAAAAATTGGTGCAAAAATGGCCATTTTTTAAATAAAATTACATTCTTGCCCCCAAAACAATAATTTTTCTTTTTTTCTTTTCTTAAAATATGAGAGATGGATAATGACTCTTAGACAGAAGAAGTAAAAAATATGTCATTTTATACAATTTATCTATATATCTCTACAATTATAATTAAAAAGTATAGCATTATATATAATATATAATTTATCTGTATATCTCTACAGTTACAATTATGAATTTATGAGTGCTGATTTTTGACACTATTCTTGACATTTAATCGTGATAATTCTTGACGGTTACATCTTTGTGGAACCACTCTTACGTTTTATTATATATAATTGAACCGTAGATCCCAACGGTTACAAGTTGTAAATCTAGACAGTTTCTTTTCTTAATAGTTACGTCTTAGTCAAAACTACCGCGCGTGTGAGGCTCATGCGTCTTACGCGTTGGCGAATTCTTGTGGCGAAGCAGTGCGGTTGGCTTTGTCTAGCCATTCTGAGCAACTCTCCCTTCTACATCGACGTTGAATTCCTACTCAATCACTACAAATTTGACAATAATTTAATTGGTATTAGAATATGGGCAATTTTGTCTAAAAAATAGGAAAATGGACATTTTTGCATAGGTGTAGAAAGTGGTCACTTTTGAATTTGTCATATAAAAAGTGATCATTTTTTACAATTTCATATTTATACAATATCAAGAAAAATACAAATAGTTGTGTTGGAAAGGAAAAATTTTAGTATAATTTCCCTAATATACCTTTTTATTTATTAAATATTTTATTTTAAATAATACTGCTATTTTATTGATTGAAATACACACTAAATAGGATTATAAAAAAATTAATATTTCAACTACTTTTTTACTAGGAAAGTGAGCTATATTGTGAGAAGCATTAAAAAGAAATATTAGACTACTTTTATGGGACAGAGGTAGAAGTTGGTACTAGATAATAACTATTTTATCAATGTTAGGTATAATAAACGAGATGTCTTTGCTTGTCCTATGGATTATGTAACACTGAATCTGAATGTCTCGCATGTTTCTGAACCTTGTGAGCCCTATGTTTTGCAATGTGATTTCTTTGTGGAGGATCGGAAGTGCAATGTTTCTCCCCTCAAGAAAGCCAACAAATGCTTAGGGAATGGATCGCTCTTTTTGAAAATTAGTAGCACATCCTTTGAATCCTTGAAGAACAGGTGATTGCAAACCATGTTCGTTTTGGAAGACTTTCAAGCTTGGAAAAGCAAAAATTCTAATCAGTCCTTGTTCTTGTTAGGGGATAAATCTCACATCGAATAAAAATAAAAATATAAACTAACATATAAGCGTTTGGGTTACTCTTCTTAATAGGTTGATCTTTTAAGATGGAACCTCAAGTCTTAATATGGAGATCGGAAGAGTCCGCCAAGCTCAAACAAGCAATTCGATCCGATTAAAATTCAAATGAACACACGGATTTCAAGATTGATCTGCTTCAACGAGCCACCATCTTGCGGGGCATGTTAAGGGATAAATCCCACATCGAATAAAAATAAAAATATGACCTAACATATAAGCGCTTGGGCTATTCCTCCTAATAAATTGACCTTTTTAGATGAAACATCAAGTCTTAATATTAACTCAAAAAATCGAACATGATTCTTTCCAGCATCAATTTGTAGAACTGGTAGAACTTTTGAAGGTTAACCACTACTCCTTTCCCGGTGGAGTTTTTGAATCATGTTGGATGCGTCTTGTTTGTGTGTTGTTGCTGGAATTTTGGCTTGGGTGCTGTGTAAAGATATGTTGCATTGGGGCTTCTCGAAATAGTTTCTGGGTTGGCATTGGAGATTTCCCTGCTCAGAAAAGTGCTAAGTTGCTCCTCAGTCTTTGACAAATGGTATTTTGTTTTTTCTGGTGTTGTTTCTTTGCCTTTGAGTCTTTCCTTTTTCCTTTTTTTTTTCCTTTCCTTTTTTCCTTTCTTTCCTGTGTACTGCTGGAAGGTGGAAAGGGTTGATTTGTCCTCTTTTCTCTCTCCTTGGTTTGTATTGTCGCTTTCGTTATCTATAAAAATTTCTGATTTATAAAAAAAGAAAAAAAGAGGGAGGAGACTAAGTTAAGGTTCAAGGTATAGACTTAACTCTAGCTAACAAGGAGATTAAACTATAGAAATTATATTATATTTTAACTCCTAGTTCTCTCACCTTCTTGGTACTATCTACCTCTTTTTAACTGAAAAATACTACAATACTCTTTAATTGTTGATAAAATTATTTAGTTGCATATGCAGATTTAGGCTGGTGGCACTGGGGAAGGCTTTCCCCAGTTCATTTTATATTTGGAGAATTTTAAATTTCATAAATTTGCTCAAATAATAAAATATAGAAAGTCACTTGAAAAGTAAACAAAAAGATATATTTGACTTAGTGGTAACAGCTTAATATACATTTTAAATCGTCATGGTTCAATTCTCGAGTCTCACATTACTCTCTTCATTTCTGCAAATTTGCATGTTTTTCCTTTTTCTATCTGATTAGACAAATTGATTTTTATATATCTATAGTTTTTGGCAAGTTTTTCCCAATATATTTTATTTTTCAAAAATCAATCATGCTAAGTAAGTGTTGCATATTTTGTTTAATTTTTTGTATACTCACTATTTTATTTTATTTTATTTTGATGTATTCGATTGTGCTGATTTTCTATGGAAAATGTTAGCTCACCACCTAAATTCACACTTTTATACTATTTCATTGATTTTATTTGTGGAAAACGTTACTCACTTTTGATCACTTGACTATATTTTAAATGAAAACAAGGAAAATATTTTCATTAGGGGGACTATGTAATTCGTTTTCCACAAAATTGGAATTCCTTATTTGCCAAAATATAGGACTAAAATATAATTGCACTTTTTTTAAAGCCTTTTTCTTTGCCATCTGTAAGCCCAATTAAACTCCGTCTGCAATTTTGCCCAATCTTTAATCATTTTCTATGTCACATAAATGCTTTATATATATATGTGTGTGTGTAGTTTTTATACAACAGTGAGTGATATTTTTGGGTGATTACCCATTTGTGGTATGTTATACCCAGTGTTCTAAAAAGCACGTCTAGGCGACGCTTAAAGCTTGAACTCCACGTTTCGTCACGCTTTGCGCTTTGTCACACCTTGGTTGCGTTTTTATTACACATTGATGTGCTTAGGCGTGCATAAGCTCAATGCTTAAGCTTGACGCTTTTTCATGCTTTACGCTTTCCAGAACATTGATTATACCCAATGAAGTGAATAGCGAATTTTTACTGGGCAGGATGACCTGAAATTCAGTCTTCACGAGGTGCAATGAAAGAAGCAAAAAAATAAAATAAATAATAAATAAGTAAATTTGTGAAGGAGAAAGAACCGAAGGAGAGCAAGAAGATACTGGCGGAGGTTGAAATGGTACTAATCGAAAGACATGGTTTTTTTCCCCCCTCAATTATTATTATATTATTATTATTATTTTTGGAATAAAGAATCGAACAACATGCTAGTTTAATATCCGTGGCCCTTCTTGCAATCCTTTTACTGCAAGAATACATTTCAAAGCCGAGTGTTCATTCACAGGTTTTTGGGCAACCAGTTCCTTTGGTGTAATCTTTTTGTAAAGGTTTATTACATATCTGTATTTACGACGTGAATGTTCTTTATCACATACGTATTTAATTTTGCTAGTTAAGAGGATATAAGTGCTACTTCATATACTTGGTAATAATGAATGAATGGTCATATAATATGTCTGCAGTGTTTGTAAGTGCTCAAGGCCGTTCCAAGGTTTTCGGAGGCCCTAAGCAACCTTTGAATTAAAATTTTATTGGGCCCTACGCTAAAACTCATATTGCAAATTTTTAATCGTAAAAATATTAATAAATCAAAGATATAAATATGATATAGTCATATGAATTAAATTGATTATTAATTATACTAAACAACTAAATTTTTCTCGTTCGTCAACTAATAAATATCTCTTTTATCTACTCTATTCCATGCTTAAAATATAAATATTTAAACTTTCCATAATAATTTTATAATTTCTGAGACTTTTTCATTGGATCATGGTTGGTGGTCCTAAGTGAGTGCCTAAAAGGCCTATGCTCAGACAAGTGCTTTTGTAGATTTTAACACAGAGAAAACAAATAATTACTATACATAGAAGTTGATCAAGCTGGTTAATACGAATTTCACACAAAATACTATGTTTTTAATGAGTCACTTCCCAATACCTATCAAAACCTTTGAAAGGTTCTTGAAAATTTTCTAGTTTTTAATATGCCCCTGTTCATATAAATTTGAAGGCGAGTACTATTAACCTTTTTCCTTTTTTTTTTTTTTGGAAGTGTACTATTAACTTATTATATATATATATATATATATATATGTTAGTATTTTTTTTTTTGACATTATTCTTCGGTACAACGCACATTTGAAAATACTAATTCTAGTTTTATAGTTAAATATCATCATCATCATCATCATCTCATTTTTTTTCCTTTTGGGACAATTATCCGGAGCGAAATTAAAGAGAATACCTTACACGTGATGCAACATGACAGGCATATTGTTCCCAAATTGTGACTGCAGTAAATTATAATTACAGACATCTATTATCTATTATATATATAATATAAGAGTTATCTGGCGCAATTGTCTCAATTGTCTAGTACCATAACGCAATTATTCCTGCCTAAATTTCATCTGACTTAAGCAGTGACGTCAAACGCTATACATTACTCAATTGGCCCCTCCCCGGAATACTCCTGACCGAGCTGCTCAACTTAAGATGCGCCCCCAAAATCGAAATAAATTTCAATCCAGAAGGACGTAAATTGTAAACTGAAATCAATTTTGAGTTACCAATTTATTAACTATTTTGTATTATAAGTTGTGTGCCGATCTTTGCAATGATACTTCAAGACATGGATATGATGGCTGCAATATTCAACTTGATAGATTAAATATTGTGCATCACTAGGCTAGTATTTTTTTTCCACCTACTTCAAATTTTTGTGAAGAGAATGAGCACAAAATCTGGATTGCACTATGTGGGCTTATTTTTTGGGTTGTGAATGAAATTATTATTCTAATTCACTGCATTCTCAAAATTAGACAACAATGAGTTGCTGTAGTTTAGTAGTTTGGAACCGCAATTAAGTTGTGAATACTATTTTCTTATACTGAGTACTTAATTATATAAAGAGTCATTTATTTTTCTGTCGGTTTCTAATGAAATCTGGGAAACAAAGGGCAAAACCTCCCACCAGAGTCCTCCGGACTCCCAGTTTTGCTTCACTTCTGCCTTCAAATTCTCTGAGGTGCAAGCACCTATTTACTGTTTTATTTTCTGATTCTTATAATTCATCTCTCTTTGTTAAGACTATATTCGAGCCATATCTCTCTATTGTTTATATGTGTGCATGTCCCCCCCCCCTTCCCCTATTGAGAGGAAATAGGAGCTGCTAAGTTGTTAAAAGAAATGTGAATTACACAGGTTCGATGTGGTCTAGCTTAACTGATTAATTTTTTGATCCATTAATCTATCTCTATGGATTTGACTCTATTTTCCATTTTAGGTTTGCTTTTGGTTCTTCACTCTCCATTCTATTCTCCCCATTTTTCTAGAGAGAGAGATTGCTGAATTCTCTGTTGATTGTCATTCTCATCCCTTATTTCAATTGGATGATAAATTTTCAGTGAAAAAAAAAGTACCATTCACAATTGGTTTATTATTTCAGTTGTGGGTTTGTTTTCTTATTTGTGTCCAGTTTGCTATAGTTATTTATCAACAGAGTTGGGTGTTTGCCTGCTTGGATATTGAAAAATGGATATGCTATTTTTTTATGCTATCGTACTTTCATTCAATGAAGAAGATGACAAAATGAAGTTCTCTTGAAACATCCTTGAAACCCCCACCCCCACCCCCCCCGGAAAAAAAAAAAAAAAGAAATATACAATCTTTTTTTTTTTTTAAATAAGCCAGGGGAGGGGGAGGCGGAGGGGGTGGTAGCATTATGCACGCCGAATGAAAAAGTTTGTGAGTTTGCGCCAACTTTGATGTACATTTTACTGGCATAGTCAATAAAATCCAACTGAGGTTGTATAATTCTTAAATTAATTTTTTATGATTGCAAACAGTAGTTAGAATAATTGCTCTTATCAAACCTTTTATAGCTCCTGATAAACAATGTTCTCCTAGTATGGTTTTCCTCTACTGAAAGTGAAGGACGAATATTTGATTGTTTAAACTATAGATTGATAAAGATTACACGTGCTTAAAGTTTCCCATTATATGGAAAATCATAGATGCATTCCTTACTACCAATTCAGACTTTGATAGATATTTCTTTGGTCTTAATATAAGTTACACACAACAAGGTGTCAAATTCTATAATAAATAGCCATAATGCTGGTTTCCATTGGCCATCAAATTTTGATCTTTGTTAGTTTGGTTCAATGCACAAATTGTCAATGAAATCGTTTTATATGCATCTCCTCATTGTACATGAAAAGCACTTACATGTGCTCATTATGCATGTCAAGTCCCTCGAATAAAATATCCACTTTTAATCCTTTTTAAATTAACATATATAATTATGTGAGTTTGAAAATTTCATTTTGAACGTGCTTGTTGCTCCAGTGAAAATGCAAAACAGTGAATCGATTACATCTTGCTTGCAAGGTTACAATGTACATTAAATCCATGCAGGTTGTATTTTTAGTTTCCTTATGACATTAATAGTGACAAGAACATAGACTTTACATTTTATGCATAAAATTTTTTTAGAGCTCTACCCGTACAATGCAAGGTGGAAATCTAGTATAATAATAAAATAAATTCAATTGTTTTTTGACACTATTATTTGTAATACTTCAATATAATTGAAGAATGCGAATCAACAACAATAAACTTAAGTATTGTCTAAACTGGAGATTAGTGAAAGTTCAAATCATCCAAAAATGAAACTTAACTTCAACCTTGATGTTAAAAATTCGAATCATCCAAAAATGGACTTTTAATTCCATTTCAGTGGCAAAAATGCAGAAAATATTTCCTGATCAGGAACGCTGATATGGTTATTATATATTGGAGAAGGATTCTAATGTAGTTGGTTAGAGATTTACCTAGCTAGCTTTGAATTCTGAAACTAAGATTTTTAGATTACATACATACAAGTACATGGTAACAAATTAAAGGGGACGTCACGTTAGGAATTTAATCTTTTATAAGAAAGATAAAAAAGAATTTGGAAATAATTAAAAATGCCTTAAAATTAAGAGGGGCAACAACGAAAAACTGAATTATATGGATTTATTCAAAATGCACCTGATTTTTCAAAAGACAAAATAAAAAATAGGGGAATTTTCTAAAATGACAAAATTTAAAAACGTAAGATCAAATATGGTTTGGCAAATTATACCACAACCACGATAATTTGTCCACACATCACATTTTTTTATTTTCTTAAATATCCTTGAATGAAATTCCATCAATAACCTTCTTCAAAACCCCTTTTTGCTTTTAATTTTAAAAAGTATTTTCTTTTTCTTTTCGCAGCACAATCATAATTATCTTAATTTTATTTTTTTAATAATTGGTTTTTTAATTTATTTTCTAAAGAATTTCTACTACAATTTTATTTACAATTATTACTCCACAACTTTAACCTTTAAATTTTATATTTTTTAAACAATTCAAGTTTAGTATAACATATTTTTGTGGTGGTATCATTGCGAATGATTTCAACATTTTTCTAAAATTTTGAACTTTTATTTCTAATATTAGTATCTTAATTTTTGTTAGCAAATTAATAGATTAATAAAATAATAATGGATAGTTCAATTGTCTTTTTCTTTTTCCTTTTGATTTCTTTTATGTTTTATATATTGATAAATGTTGTAACATAAGAAAGCTGAAGAATCAATATCACTAACTACATAATTTCTTTATGAAAAACAAATAATTTTAAAATTACTAACAAATTTATTATAAGTATTTTTATATTGTGGATAGATAAATTTATTTATGATATTAAAAACATATGATTGAAATAAATAAATAAATTTTGTTCCAATTTTAAAATGAAATGTCAATTTTTATGGGACTGAATTGATTGCAATTAAAAGTTTTGTGAAAATCTATTCAAATTTAACTGACTGATTGGAAATGTTGGAACATTTATTAACTGGTTGTAAATCAAATAATAAAATAGATTTAATTTTGTTTAAAAAAGGGAGTTTGAGAGGAAGTTTTTCAAGCCTGTATACAGATATACATAAGCAGCTTGATCTCGTAAACTATCTTGCATTGATGCTTAAGTCAAGTTGTGATTTAAGATTCAATTTGTATATTTTTCGAGTTTGGAATAATGTATAGAGGAAAAGATTACATAGTGAGAAAATATCTTAAATAAATATATATAAATCTTTGACTTGATTTCATATTTATTATGAATAATTAATTTTACGGGCATATATATATATATATATATATTGATAGTGGTGCACTTATTAAAGACATATGCCAAATGTGATGTAGGAATAAAAACTCATTGTGGGAATATAATTACTCTTATGGTTAACATAATTTTCACTCGTGCGTTGCACGAAATGATAATATTAGATAATATAAGCAACTCAAGAAGATTAAAAATGATTGTATAAAAAAAATTTAAACCATAATATTTGATCGTTTGCGTGTGTGTAAAAAAAATATATAAATGTTACCCGTGATACGATATCTTTTATTAATGAAGATAAAAAATAGTCTACTCAAAAAAAATTTAAGGAAAACATTGAAGAAATTTTGTGAATAATTAAATCAATTTAAAAAACAATCCGACAATGTGAAATAAAGATGGATATGATTTATCAGTTCATAATAAACTTTTTTAATAATGATTTATTAGAAGTTCAAATTTTTTGGAAGTCCAAGGCCTCCAAAAGCTAAGGCCCTATTATGCATAAACCCTTCTCTAAGTAGTTTAATAATATGTATACATCCTCAATTCTTTTCATTAAATAATCAATATGAGATTTTTTTCTATGTCTAAAGTCACAATTCTAATAGCTCTTAAACTATAATATTTGTTCGTTTACGTGCGTGTAAAAAATATAAGTGTTATTCATAATACAATATATTTGATTAATAAAGATAAAAAATGGTCTTAAAAAACTAAGGAAAACATTAAAGAAAATTTGCAAATACTAAAACTAATTTGAAAAACAATCTGACAGTATGAGATAAAGACAAACACGATTCATTGGCTCACAATAAACTTTTTTCAATAATGATTTATTAAAATTTTGAACTTTTTGAAAACTCCAGGCCCATAAGTTAAGGTTCTATTAAGCATAATCTTTCTCTATATAGTTTATTATATGCATTTATACGTAATTCTTTTCACTAAATAACCCATGTAGGATTCGTGTTTTATACCCAAAGTCACATTTTTAAATAGCTCTTAAACTATAATATTTGATCTTTTACATGTTTATAAAAAATTAAAATAGGTGCTACTCATATTACGATATCTTTTATTAATAAAGATAAAAAATAGTCTAAAAAAACCTAAGGAAAATATTGAAGAAAATTTTCAAATACTGAAACCAATCAAAAAAACAAGCCAACGGTGTGAGAAGGCAGATACGGTTCGTTAGTTCACAATAAACTTTTTCCCAATAATGATACATTAAAATTTTAAACTTCTTAGAAACTTAAAGCTGATAAGCTAAAGTCCTATAATGTATAATTCTTCTCTAAGTACAGGCATACATCCTTAATTCTTTTACTAAATAATTAATGTAGGATTCTTTTTCCATACCTAAAGTCGTATTTCCAATTACTCTTAAAAAAGAATAAAATTTTAACATTTTTTTAAATAATACATATCAAAAAATTATAAAATCGAATATTCTTTTTTCACATTAATTTAGGTAAAAATTAATTTATTAATTATTTAATTAAAATTGGTCATATGACCTAAACCATTAGCGTTTCTGGATCTACGACCAATTCAGTTTTCTGAACGTTTATAAATATTGGAATCAATCCAGAAAATAATCCGACAATGTGAAATAAAGACGGATATAGTTCACAATAAGTTTTTCTCAATAATGATCTATTAAAATTTTAAACTTTTTGAAAGCTTAAGACTAATGAGCGAAGGCTCTATCATGCATAACCATTCTCCAAATAGCTTTATATAAGCCTATATCCTCATTTCTTTTCACTAAATAACCAACGTGGGGATTTTTTTCTATGCTCAAATTCATATTTTCGATTGCTCTTAAAAAAATAAAATTTCAACATTTTTATTAAACGGTAAAGATAAAAAAAATTATAAAATCGAATGTTCTTTCTTCACATTATTTAGGTGATTCTTTTTTTATGCTCAAATTCATATTTTCGATTGCTATTAAAAAAAGAATAAAATTTCAATATTTTTCTTAAACGGTAAAGATAAAAAAATTATAAAATCAAATGTTCTTTTTCTATATTTTAGGTAAAAATTAATTTTTTGAACATTTGCAAATACTGAAATCAATCCGAAAAACAATCCAGTGATATGAGATAAAGACGAATACAGTTCACCGATTTACAATAAAATAAAATTTTTTAATAATGATCTATTAAAGTTTTGAATTTTTTGAAAACTCAAGGTCCATAAGTCAAGCCCATGTTATGAACTTTCTCCATGTAGCTTAATATAGAAATACATATTTAATTCTCTTCATGAAATAACTAAAGTAAGTTTCATTTTCTATGCCCAAAATCATATTTTTATTTGCTCTTAAAAAAGAATAAAATTTTAACATTATATTAGGTAAAAATTAATTTTGTTTTCAATTATTTAATTAAAATCGATCTGATGAACTTGAACTACTAACTTTTCCGACTCGATACGAATATTAGAACCAATCCAAAAGTTATCCGACAATGTGAGATAAATTGAAACAAAAAAATTAAGAAAATCGATCTAAAATAAAATCGCTCAAGATAAATATTGAAAAGTTTAAATATAAAGTGAGAGAGATTTGGGAAAGCTGTTAGATAGAATGAGTTCAATTATGTGGCTTATGTCTTAATGACCTTAGTTAGATCTCATGACTGCATGTTATGTTTTATGATATGAATTGCTAGTTGTGCACTTGAGCCTACTGAGTGTTTTTAATAAAACACTCACCTCTAGGGATGGCAAAAATACCCTGAAAACCCAAACCCGATAGAAACCCTCCCTGTTTTCAAACGGGGCAGGGGATTTGTGCCCCGAATCTGAAACGGGATGGGGATGGGTTTGGGGTGCCCCGACCCGACCTACCCCGAAACCCAAACCTTTTAAGTTAATTAAAAAAAATTATTAGTGTAAAAGTTGATTTGAACCATCAACCTCTGTCAATTTTCCCCCAATCTTTTACCACATGTACTGCCACTGGACTTGTATCTTATTGTGAATCCTAATAAGTTAAAACAAAGGTGAATAAAAAAAAAAAAAGGAAGGGAGGAAGGAAGGAATATCAGGTCCCAATGTTTAGCCAAGAGAAATCAGACACACACAAAAACCCTAATATCATATTCTCATTTGCTTTCCACTCTCTTCCAAGTCACAGCGGCGGCGGCCCCTCCCAACGGTGTCTTCCGTCGATCAGAACTCCAGCCACCACTTCTTCTCGCCGGCGACGAAAAACCTTTTTCCAAGTCTTAGATTATATTGTTTGAGTGGTTTATTGGAGATATAGTTCACAGTGCATCACGGGGGAAATACTTTGATGATAGACAGCATATGCCTTGATAGAAAAATTGGAGCTTTCTTTACAAGTGCTTCTGGGATTGGGTCCGGTTATAGCGACCTTTTGCTTTACAACTTGATTTGATACTTCTTTTGCCTAGCTTATCTTGAATTAATTTTATTTATTTTGGATTTTAATGTTTGTTACCATTAGGATTAGTATTTAGTAGTTCATTGTGTAGGGACACTGTATGAGCTTGACGAAAGTTTGGTGTTGGAAAGCTCGGCTCTTGCTGCTGCTATTTATTACTTTGTTTTGGTGATTTACCCAATTTTGCAAGGGATCTATGACTATAAGTTATCCAGTGCTTTTTCTTTGGTTGAGTCTTTGGTTGAGATTTTCACTTGCAAAAACTTAAATTGTTGAATGCCTCTGGTTTTCTTGAATGCCATTTTTTTTTTTTGAATTAACTATCAGGTCAAATATGCATAAGCTTTTGTTGATGAATTGCAGTTGCCTCAATTATCTTGCTATATTAGGTTTTTGAATGTGTGTCTTTTAGTATTTTACAGCTTAAAAAAAAATTTCAAGGCGGTTATCGGGGATTTTCCTATCCCTTACCCGCCCCGACTCGCCCGACCTGGGCCCAACCCGTCCCGGGCCCAACCATCGGGGCGGGGACATGGGAAGCGAAAACCGACCCCGCCCCGCCCCGCCTCGTTGTCATCCCTACTCACCTCTTTTCTAAAACAATTTTTCAGATTTTAGAGTTGGTGGCGGTACTTTTGACGATGGCTATTAAATAAGTGTTAATTATTTCTGCAGTTATTTTTTTAGAATAATGTCAAGGCAATATTTATTACTGTTTTAATAAAGTTCCGCAAATTTAATTCTTATTTATATTTTTCCACAATATATTATTATAAAAACGTAGTTTAGAAAATTTAGTTAATGCTCAGGTAATTTTAGAACTCGAGCATTACAACTTGCTCTGATACCATTGTGATAGCCTCAATCACACATCGCTTAGGTAGAGAAAGAGAGACCAATTCTTAAGCTAAGAAACTCACTACATCTAACATGAGGCATTTTGGGTAGAAGCTTAAGAGCAAACCCGTGCGGTTTAGGCCTAAATCAGATAATATCATGTCAAAGTAGGGTGGGTCGTTATAGATGGTATTAGAGCAAAGCCCAATCGGAAGTATGGCCAACGAGGACTTTGGGCCCCTTTAGGTAGGATGATTGTGATAGCCTCAATCCCACATAACTTGGATAGAGAAAAAGAGACCAATTTCTAAGCTGAGAAACCCACTCCATCGGCCTTTTGGGTAGAAGCCTAACAGTAAAACTGTGAGGGGCTGGTTCAAAGCGGACAATATCATGTCAAAGTAGGGTAGTTCATTACAGATGCTATTACTCGGATTACTCGACTAGGTGGAGCTTTTCTTTGGGGCACGAAAAAGTCAAAGTTGCATGGAAGGAGGCATGCCTTCCCAAGAAAGAAGGTGGGCTTGGGATAACAAAAGTTGGAATGAAGCATTGCTTGCTAAAACTCTTAGAGTGCTCTTGATTACAAGTATAGCATTTACATGAAAATAAAATATTTTCTTGTTTACTGAATTAGCAGTAATTAAATTCTATAAAAAATTAAATTGCAACATGTTTGATTGAAAGTAAACTTCATGAGAAAAAGTATAAATTACCTAAAAAAACAAAAAATCTATGCCCATGGGAAAACTATTTTCTTTGTTTACAAGCAAAATTTGGTCACTTGACAAAGATATGGAAAATATTTTGCATGAAAAAGATTGCCATTCAAACAGCACAAAAGTACGTAGAAATTTATATGGAAAAAATCATTTTCCATGGAAAATATTTGGTAATCAAAACATAACCTAAAATTTGGGCCAAAGATGTTTGGATCCCTGGTCTCACTCCGAAACCTGCATTTATTTTTTTTGCTTCGTGCAATCATGCTTCTTTACCTAGGACAGATTACGCTATTTGTATATCGATAGAACTTGCGCACTATGTTCAACATTTTTTCTCCTCATGTGAATGAGCTCAGTTCGTTATTTCGCAACAAATTAGATTTTGGTTGAATATCACGATTAATGTCCACCATTACAGGTGCTTTGCAGTTGATAGGGAAGGAAGCTAGAGCTACATCTTGACAAAGCAAGGCAAAGAGAGTAGTAGCTAGACGGCAAAATTTGAAATGCA